>JZKD02S1879605.1:0-17667 GCA_000966675.3 Picea glauca
TGAAAATCAAAATGTACAACAACAGGAGCAACAGGTACCTCAAACACCTGCAAGTGTTGTTAGAAGATCTACCAGGTTAAGTATACCCTCTGAACGATACTCTCCTTCATTGTATCATTTATTATTGACTGATTCTGGTGAACCAGAATGTTATGAAGAGGCAATGCAGGTAGACACCAAAAAGAAGTGGGAGAAATGCATGAAAGAGGAAATGGATTCCTTTGAAAATAACCAGACTTGGGACTTGGTTTAGTTTCCTGTGGAAAAAAGAGCATTGCAGAATAAATGGGTTTACAAGTTGAAGGAAGAAGATGGAGGAGAAAAGAGGTACAAGGCTAGACTTGTTGTAAAGGGGTTTGCACAAAAGAAAGGTATAGATTTTGATGAAATATTTTCTCATTTTGTTAAAATGACTTCAATTAAGACTATTTTAAGTCTTGTGGCAATAGAAGATTTGCATCTTGAACAGTTAGATGTAAAAACATCTTTTCTCCATGGAAATTTGGAGGAAGATATTTATATGCAACAACCACAGGGGTATGAGGTCAAAGGGAAGGATAATTTGGTATTCAGGTTGAAGAAGAGCTTGTATGGCCTAAAGCAAGCTCCAAGGCAGTGGTATTTGAAGTTTGACAGGTTTATGACAGAACAGGGTTAGATGTCATTCCGATCACTTTGTTTATTTTAAACGGCTAGAAAATGGAAGCTATATTATCTTGTTATTGTATGTAGATGACATGCTTGTTGCAGGGTCTAATATGCAGGATATAAATATGCTCAAGAATAAATTATCCAATTCATTTGTGATGAAGGATCTAGGTGCTGCAAAGAAAATCCTTGGCATGAGAATAACAAGAGACAAAAAAAATCACAAATTGACATTGTCTCAGGGTGAGTACACAGAGAAGGTGTTGAAGAGGTTTAGAATGCAGAATGCAAAACTAGTTAGTACACCTTTGGCCAACCATTTAAAATTAACTAAAGAAATGTGTCCCAAGACACAGGAGGAGATAGAATACATGTCCAGGGTCCCTTATTCATCAACAGTTGGCAGTTTGATGTATGCAATGGTTTGCACAAGACCAGATCTTGCACATGCAGTGGAAGTTGTGAGCAGGTATATGAACAATCCAGGTAAAGAACATTGGGTGGAGGTAAAGTGGATTCTCAGGTATTTGAGAGGTACTTCTACTCATGCATTATGTTTTGGAGGTTCAGACACTTTTCTATAGGGATATGTTGATTCAAATATGGCGGGTGATAAAGACAGCAGGAGGAGCACCACAGGGTATGTTTTTACTATAGGTGAAACAAAAGTAAGTTGGATTTTGAAACTACAAAAGGTTGTTGCACTTTCAACAACAGAGGCAGAGTATGTTGTTTCTACATAGGCTAGTAAAGAGATGATTTGGTTACAAAGGTTTATGGAGGAATTGGGAAAGAAGTAGGAGAATAGCAGGTTGTACTGTGACAGTGAGAGTGCAATTCATCTTGCAAAGAACTCAGCCTTCCATTCTAAGACTAAGCATATATAGTTGAGGTACCACTTCATACGATCTGCCTTGGAAGATGGAAATTTGAACTTGGAAAAGATACACACTATCCAGAATCCTGCAGACATGTTAACAAAGGGAGTAACCTGAGAGAAACTGAGTTCTTGCTCAGTTTTAGTTGGTCTTCAAGAATGAAGATGAAGATGAGAAATTTTCCAGGTCGAAGAAGGTTCAGAGTCCATCATATACAACAACAATGGAGTTGTTGAGATCAGTCTCCAAGTGGGATATTGTTGGTTGTGGAGCCTAATTATCTTCCTGATTTAGAGGTCCTTGCTTTCAACCATGTTTATACCCCATGAAAAATTTACACCCCAAAACTATGTACACTCTTCCACATAGGGGAGTGCAGAGGGGGGGTACTGGACCGTTCATTATAAGGTCACAGATCTAACGGTAAAAATTATGTTAGGGTTTTTTGCCCTAGAAGGGAACCCTCTATTATGAGGGAAATGTATTTGCGGCTATGCATTATGGCGTGTATTGTATTATGAGAGAGGAGACTGTGAGAGAAAGAAGAGGAAGTTACAACGGTTTTTTCTGTAGGTTGTATCCCTTCATTTGCTAGATAATAATAAAGGAAGGACCTAGCAATTTCTCTGGTGGATGTAGCCCACACTAAGTGAACCACGTAAATTTGTGTCTCTATTATATTGTGTATCTTCTGTGTTTTGTTTCCACATTTGTTTTATTTTATTTCTCTGCGGTCCTGTTTTTCTAACACAAGAGTCATTTCAAAACGAGGCAGAGTTGTCGTTTTGAATTTCCCAGAACGCATGATCAACTATTACCACATTGTTTTTCTTGGCTGCATTCCAAATAAGAGATCTTGGACGGTGGTCATTCCATCTGATCATATTCTCCTCAAAAGAGGTGGGGGTGTATTTCTTCCTCCATAAGCGAGACCAGAGGTCTGTGGGACTCTTTAGCCAGCAGCACCAGATCTTGGCGCTTAATACCTTGTTAAGAGTGGTCAGGTCACAGAGTCCTAGACCACCTGCATGCTTGGGACTGCAAGTTTTAATCCAACTGACCAGAGCCCATTTGCGCCCTTCTTTGGTGCCCTGCCATAAGAAGATCCTTTGTAGATTTTTGATATCCATTAGTATGAAATTAGGAGCTGCAATGGAAGAAAAGGAGTAAATAGGAAGGGCTTGAAGGACAGATTTCAGTAGGATTATCCGTCCTAATAAATTAAGGGAGCGAAAGGTCTAGGAGGATAACATTTTCCTGAGATTGGACATGAGATCCTCCCAAGAGTTGTTCCTCAAAACTTTTTCAATGATGGGAATACCGAGGTACTTGGACTGAAGGGAGCATCAGGTGAAGCCCAAGATTTGGGTGATGTGGAGTTAAACCAAGAGGGGAGTGTTGAAAAACAATATTTGTGATTTTTCCTTGTTGATGTCCATTTCAGAGGCTTCGCAGAAGGTTTTTAAAATGGATCGAATGCGGGTGGCTTCAAGGATTGTGAGAAGCCCCATCATTAGAGTGTCATCCATGAATTGACTATGAGGGATGGGTGGAGAGATTCCATGGAGGGATAGTCCCGATAAGGTGTGATTAGAAATGGTAGCTTTGATTGAGCGGTTGAGGCCTTCTGTCATAATGATAAAAAGGAAGGGCGAGAGGGGGTCACCCTGTCTGATGCCTTTGGAAGGGAAGAAGGGCCTGGATGGGACTCCATTGAATAGGATGAAGAAAAAAGATGAAGAAGTGAGCTTCATGATCTAGTTGACCCAGTATTGATAGAAGTCGAAAGAAAGAAGGGTGGATCTCATATAATCCCAACTGAGTTTGTCAAAATATTTGGAAAGATAGAGTTTTAGGAGCATACCTAGAGAGCCAGTGCTTTGGAGAAAGTGAAATACCTCATGTGCTAAGATAACTTTGTCCAATATTTGCTTGCCTTCCACATATCTAGATTGTTCTTGGGAGATAATGAAAGGAAGAATGGTTTTAAGGTGTTTGGCAATGACCTTCATGAGGACTTTGCAAATCACATTGCAAAGAGCTATACATATCAATTGCGTTGGATGAGTGATTTTTTCCTCTTTGGGGATTAAAGTAAGGAAAGTGGCATTGAGAGCTGGTAGTAACTATATGGACCGTCTTGAATTCTCAATAATTTCCCACACTTCCTCCCTAATCATGGCCCAACAATGGTAAAGAAATCAACGGTGAAGTCGTCGGGTCCTGGATATTTACGAACGGGCACTGTAATACCCCAAAGAGGAGCCCCAGTTATGTCTATGTATTGTGAACATGTTGTATAGGCTGGAGATACAAGTGTATATAAGCTAGTGGGATTATGTGTTTATTGGGCCGGAGAGCCTAAGTGTTAAAGGCCAGGATCCTGATTTTGTATATGTAATTATGCAAATCATTAATAAAATATAAAAACATCTTTGCGTGTAGACCAACCATGAAGAAAGAGTGATGGGAGACTAAGATTCCACAAGGTTGGGTAAGGGAGAGGAGGCTAAGTGTTGGGCCTAGGGGCTAAGATAGGGGGCTTACCTCTAAAAAGGAATAATAATTTATTATTATTTCCTTAAAGGCTAAGGTGGAAAATTGTTGAGTGTTGTCCTAAGTTCTTGAGGGAGTGCATGCAGCTCCATGAAGACAAGTGTCGACCTGGGAAAATGTAGTTAAAGTGACAGAAGTCAATAGTGGAGGGGGTTCGCTCCTCATTCTGTCATCCTCTACGTCTGCAACTGGATACCCGTGCACCCATTCTATTATACTCCGCCTGAGTTCGTTGGAATCCTTTTCCCCGAACCGTAATGTCTCTACGTCAAACCTCTGCATAGCCACACACCTGTGAAGATCAAATCCGTGAGGCCGACCCATGTCTTCTATGAAGCTTGAGCATCTCGAAATTGTCTATGCCGTGAGTGTTAGAACTGTGGGTTGTTGTGGCCACGCAGTCCTGTGGCTGAGTGTGGCTTGTCACCATCGTTTGTTCCTTGTTGAGCCTTGTTGTTGTCCACCTGGTGTTGGAACGAAGTTGAAGAAGCAGGTTGTTAGGCCTGTGTGCAACACTCTCTCTAGGTGAGGGAGGTGGTTGTGGTTGAAGAGACAGGTTTTTAGGCCTATGGGCAACTCTCTTCAAGTGAGAGAGTGTGCAGAGGAAGTGAGAACTCCTAGAAGGGGTCTTGTAGCTGCTACAGAGCTCTGAGAATTTCGGTCCGACCTGTTGTTGAAGCCCAAGGTAAGGGAGGTGAAGCAGTCGATGGACTATGTGATAGTGAAGGTGTATACTCCTGGGGTGGGACAAGCATGTGGGGAATAAGAGTCCATGAGCAGTGGGCATAAGTGTCTCCTAGGAGAGAATCCTTCCTCATAAACTGTGTATCTTCTATTGACCTTGCCTAGCCTAGGATTCCCTTGCCCGATGGAACTTAGTCCCAACTCGGGGGTGACCTACTGCTGAGAGTGATGAGCAGTGTGGTCTAAGGCTGGGAGGTTCGTGGAAGGTCTTCACATAGTTGGTGGTGTTATTCCAGTTGAAAAGAAAAGTATAATTTATGTGCTTAATTTTATGTTATGCATATCTGTGATAATTGAATGTTGTCATGTATTATGTTGTGTATAGTTTATTCTACTTGAATCTGTATGGTAACAATAACTCTGTGTTATGTGTTTTAAATTTATTAAAATGCATGTTATATATGTGTGTGTGTGTGTGTGTGTGTGTGTGTGTGTGTGTGTGAATGTTCCACAGTAGTAGCATTTCCTGACCTGGTGATGGTTGGGGACGTTACAAATATGGTATTAGAGTTAAGTAGAGCATCTTAGTAGTGTCATTGCCCCGATAGAGGAGTTGAAGGTCGGGGAATGTTACAAATTGGTATCAGAGCCCAAGGTTTCAACACTGAGCCTAGATGGGTTGGATAAGTGGTCTTGGACCCGAGGTTTCAAGAGGAAATGGTGTCTAGAGGACTAATTTTGGACCTCGGAATGTTCTTGAGTGCCAAGAAGTTACCTTGGTCATGTTACGAAGCTCAATAGGAGTAGCGGCATCGTAAAACCGCAACAAGCATGGTATTCAACCACAGAGGGAAAGATCACAACACTTGAGGTGTTGGAGCCATATGATCTGTTTGGAAGGAAGGGAAATTCAATACGACCATCAGATTTGGAGAAGGTGCAAGAGGGTTATCCTGGAAGCCTTTCAAAGTTCGGTAATTGGGAGAAGCGAGGTGCGTTGAGGAACAAACGTCCGAAACCTAAAACCCCAAAGTCCCAAAGGATATCTACACTGTAGATCTGGAGAAAAGATCTTGACCGTTGGATCAAGCAGAAGAGTTGATTGTAAATTTTGGGAGTTCGGCTATTGGGAGAAGTGGGATGTGTCATTACAAAAACTCTCGAAGTCCAAAGTTTCGAAGTGAAAGAGTAGACGGGGTGGGGTCGGATGACGTCGCTTGGGGTGACATGGACTTTCCTAGGCATACCACGTGCCATCGCCTTAGTTGGTGACAACTGTACTATGTGGGCCCAGAGGATAGAGAAGCTGAAAGTTCAGAAGTCGCGATATTGGGAGGAAGCAAGCGTGAAAGCTTCCAAAACCCGAAGTCCCGAAGCCCCGAAGTCTCGAAGCTCTGAAGTCTCGAAGGTCTGAAGTTCCAAAGTCTCGGAACTCCGATGCCTGAAGTTCCATAGTGGGTGACAACTGTTGGATGTTGGGTAACCGTGGACCGTCAATCCACCCTCTTCGCGAGTTCGTTAATTCGAAACTCTGAGAGACTGTGGAGAGGTACTTTGAAGATTTTCGACACCCGAAGTCCTAATTAAGTGCCTATCGAACTAGCGCTTGGTCATGGCCCGTGATCACGTGGGTTGGGGACTAAGATAAAAAGGGCTGAGGCCTAAAATTGTTACAGAGCCGAGCAGAGCTCGAAAAATCCATGAAGTATGAACATTTTCTTAAATCATGTTGGTTTATGAATTCTATGGGAATTGTTAAGGATTGATGGCCTAACAAATTTCGGTTGACTTCACATTGTGTTTGCAGAGTTCAACGAGTGTCAGGACCACAATGATTTGACATAGAGTGGAGGAATGGAGGAAGCACAAAATGCTTCCAGTTCAAAGAATGAAGCAAAAGGAATGGATGTCCATTTGGGATTTGAAAGATCAAACTCCAATGGACATGGAGAAGAGATAGATAAGGAAGGAAACATGATGAAAATCATTGAAAGATTGTAGAAAGATGCCCAAACTCACTGAGAGGATAGCAGAAAGCTCAGGAAAGATAAGGGAAAAAAGGGAGAATTCAATTTAAAGTTGATGAAGAGTTTGGAGAGAATAGAAAAGAAATTGGATAAGGAGACCAACTCAAGCACATTAGGGAATCACAAGACCCCTGAGAGGAAAAGAAGGTCAAGAAGTGTTAGCAGGCATTGTCTCCACTCCCCAAAGTAGTCCAATAATGAGGCACATAATAGTTCAAGCCCATCTCCTACCATAAATCACATGAGATCTAAAGTGGATGAGATGAAGGGAGAAATGAACAAAAATAAGCCTCTTATGTTTGATGGAGAACACAAGAAGGAGGAACATGCCGAGACATGGTTGCCTGGCATGAGGAAATATTTCCCACTGCAGAATTATTCCTCTCATGCAGAAGGAAGAATTGTAATGTATCAATTGAAAGGAAAAGCATCCATGTGGTGGGATCAACTTGTGCAGGTGCAACACATCAGAGAGAACGATATTACTTGGAAAGAGTTCAAGAAGTATTTTGAAAATAAATACTTAACTAAAAGATACTATGACAGAAAAATGAAAGATTTCTTTGAACTCAAGCTGGGCAGCATGACCATTGATGAATACAAGCAAAAGTTTTTAGAGTTGTTGAAATATGTTTTGTTCATCAAAGATGAGACTGTCAAAATTCAAAGGTATTTGAGTGGACTACCACCTTCTATTGGGGACAAGATTCAATATGATGACCCTAAGACTATGGAAGAAACAATAAGCAAAACAAAATTCTTGTATAAGAAGAAATATGAAAAGCCTACTTTCTGAAAGGCTTGGGATGACCAGAAGAAGTTTAAGAAAGAGCAGAGGTTGAAGGGAAACAAACCTCCCTTTTTCAAAAATATTCCTCAAGGACAATTAGGTTTTAGAGAGCCCAGGAAGGTTGAATTAGGTGGGAAATTGCCAAGGAAGACACTTATGGAATGTTGGGATTGTAAAGGAAATCATAGATACAGAGACTACCCCCATAGAAATGACAAAGTGAGAACTGTCCACAATGTTCAACAAGCTGAAACAGTGGAGGACATGAGAAGAAGTGTACCAAGGATCTATGCAGCCTTGGACAACAAGCAAGCTAAATTTAAATCACACATGATTGAGGTGGAAGGTATGATCAACAACCATGCCCTTCCTATTTTAATTGATTCAGGGGCTATCCATAGTTATATAGATCCTAGGGTGGTGGAAAGTTTTCATTTACCAAGAAACAAGCATGAGAAATATTGGTTAGTGAAGTTGGCTACAGGAGCCAAGAGGAAGGTTGTTGAGTTGGTTAAGTCTTGTCCAGTGGACATGAATGGACTAGGCACAAAGGCCGAATTGAACATTATGCCTTTAGGTTCCTATGACTGTCTAATTGAGATGGATTGGTTGGACCAACACCATGCTATCCTAGACTGTCGTAACAAGGCATTCACTTGCCTAGATGAAGAGGGGAATCAGAGAACAATCCAAGGAATTCCCAGAGCATTTGTTGTCAAGGAAGTCTTAACAATGTAGATGAAGAAGTGCTACAGGAAAGGATATCAATTATTTGCATCCCATGTGAGGAAGCATATAAGGATGAGGTCTCAAAGATTGAATACCATGCAGTACTAAAGGCATTTGAAGATGTATTCCAGGAGGTGCTTGGATTACCCCCGAAAAGAGATATTGACTTCTCTATAAACTTGATGCCTGGAGCAGATCCAGTATCAAAAGATCCTTACAGAATGAGTGCACCAGAGCTGAAAGAACAACAATTGCAGCTTGAAGAGCTTCTAAAGAAGGGGTATATATGCCCAAGTGTGTCACCTTGGGGAGACATGGTCCTGTTTGTGAAGAAGAAGGATGGGACACTGAGATTGTGTATCGATTTCAGACAGTTGAACAAAGTGACTGTAAAGAACAAGTATCCTCTGTCGAGGATCGATGATCTCTTTGATCAGTTGAAGGATGCTAAGATATTTTTGAAAATAGATCTTAGATCGGGTTATCACCAGGTAAGAATAAAGGATGAAGACATCAACAAGACCGCCTTTAGAACAATGTATGGTCACTATGAATTCACAATGGTGCCATTTGGGTTGTCAAATGCACCTGTTGATTTTATGTGCCTAATGGATGGTGTATTCAGGGACTATCTGGACAAGTTTGTCATAGTCTTTTTGGATGACATTCTGGTGTATTCCAAGTCGGAGGAAGAGCATGAACAACATTTGATGATGATGTTGCAAGTGATAAAAGAGAACCAACTATATGCCAAGTTGAGCAAGTGCTCGTTTCATAAAAAACAGATCCATTACTTGGGGCATATCATCTTAAAGAATGGGATAGCCGTGGATATTGAGAAGATTGAGGCCATCAAAAAATGGCCAACGCCAAGGAATGTGATAGAAGTCAGATCCTTTATGGGTCTAGCTAGTTATTACAGAAGGTTCATTGCAGGATTCTCAAGGATAGCTCACCCTATCACTTCCCTGCAAAGGAAGGAGAAGAAATTTCAATGGACAGAAGAATGTGAGAAAATCTTCCAGCGATTGAAGCAGTTGTTAACCAGTGCTCCAATCCTGAGGATTGTAGATCGAAATGTGGATTTTGTGGTTTGCAATGATGCATGCAAAGAAGGACTGGGAGGAGTCCTCAGTCAGAATGGATTTGTAATTTGTTATGAATCCAGAAAGTTGAAAGAGAACGAAATGAACTATGCAACTCATGATTTGGAGTTGACAGCCATCGTTCACGCTCTAAAGAAATGGAGGCATTACCTCATGGGAAAGAGGTTCAAACTGAGGATAGACCATAACAGTCTGAAGTATTTGTTTGATCAGCCAACCTTGAATGCTAGGCAGAGTAGGTGGTTAGAGTTTCTTTGTGATGATGACTTTGATATCAAGCATATCAAAGGGAAATAAAACAAAGTGGTTGATGCACTCAGTAGGAGAGTGCATGAACTACATGTTATAGCCATTAGCATGTACCAAACTGATATTAAGGGAAAATTTTTGGAAACTGCAAATGAAGATTCGCAGTACAGGGATTTGGTAGCAAAGCTACAACAAGGCAATATGCCACAGAAAGTGGAAAATTATAAATTGGAAGCCGATAGAATACTTCTATACAAGAACATAATTTATATACTTAATGTCCAGGACTTGAAACTTATGATTTTGAAAGAAATGCATAATGTGCCTTATGCTGGGCACCCTGGATATCAGAAAATTGTGGAAGTAGTAAAGAGCCATTACTTTTGGACAGGTATGAAGAAAGAAATTGCAAAATACATCGCCAGATGTATGGAATGCCAGAAGGTTAAAGCTGGGCATAGACACCCAGGAAGGTTGCCACAACCTTTACCCATTCCTGAGTGGAAGTGGGAGGTAGTGACAATGGATTTCATCATAGGATTGCCCAGGATAGGCAAGCAACATGATTCAATCATGGTGGTGGTGGAAAATCTTACGAAATCTGCCCATTTTATTCCACTAAAGACTACTCACAAGGAAGCTAATGTTGCAGATATTTTTATGAGGTAAATAACACGATCACACAGTATTCCCAAGACAATTGTGTCTGACAGGGACCATAAATTTACCTCCAAGTTCTGGAAGGGGTTGTTTAAAGGGTTCAAAACGAATCTGAACTTCATCACTGCTTGTGATCTCGAGTCTCATTGGAAGACAGAGAGGGTGAATTGGGTAATAGAAGACATGCTAAGGATGTATGTGATGGACAAACCATCCAAATGGGAAGACTACCTACACTTGGTAGAATTCGCCTACAAAAATGGGTATCAAGCATCATTGAAGATGAGCCCCTTTGAAGCACTTTATGGCAGAAAGTGAAACACTCCAGTAAGCTGGAATAATCGAGCTAATAGAGCAGTAGTTGGGCTAGAGTCGCTCAAGGAAATGGAAGAACAAATGTTGAAAATTAAGCAGAATTTAAAGGTTGCCCAAGATAGGCAGAAGAGTTATGCTGATAAGAATAAGACCCACAGAGAGTTTAAAGTGGGCGACCATGTTTTCTTGAAAGTAAAATCTAATAGAAGGTCCCTAAAGCTGGGAAACTATTCGAAGTTGGCAGCCAGATTTTGTGGACCATTTGAAATCCTAGAAAGGATTGGGCCAATTGCATATATGCTTGCATTATCTGCATCCATGACTATACATAATGTGTTTCATATTTCATTTCTTAAGAAATATATACATGATGTTAATCATGTAATTGATTGGAATGTGATTCAGGTGGAGCAAGAAGGCGTCTTGCAAGTGCATCCGGTGCGCATATTGGACCAGAAAAGAAAGCAACTCTGGAATCGAGCCATAGGGCTTGTAAAAGTCCAGTGGACCTGGTACAGTACTAAGGACGCGACATGGGAGCATGAGGATTCTATGCAGGTAGAATACCCGCATCTTTTTGAATATTTTGGAAATCTTGTTGATGTTGTGTAAAAGTTGCATTGAGGACAGTGCAAAAATAAGGGGAGGGGATTGTAATACCCCAAGGATGAGCCCCAGTTATGTCTATGTATTGTAAACATGTTGTATATGATAGAGAGCTAANTCGAAACTACAAAAGGTTGTTTCACTTTCAACAACAGAGGCAGAGTATGTTGTTTCTACATAGGCTAGTAAAGAGATGATTTGGTTACAAAGGTTTATGGAGGAATTGGGAAAGACGCAGGAGAATAGCAGGTTGTACTGTGACTGTGAGAGTGCAATTCATCTTGCAAAGAACTCAACCTTCCATTCTAAGACTAAGCATATATACTTGAGGTACCACTTCATACGATCCACCTCGGAAGATGCACATTTGCACTCGGAAAATATACACACGAGCCAAAATCCGGCAGACATGTTAACAAAGGGAGTAACCAGAGAGAAACTGAGTTCCTGCTCAGTTTTAGTTGGTCTTCAAGAATGAAGATGAAGATGAGAAATTTTACAGGTCGAAGAAGGTTCAGAGTCCATCATATACAACAACAATGGAGTTGCTAAGATCAGTCTCCAAGTGGGATATTGTTGGTTGTGGAGCCTAATTATCTTCCTGATTTAGAGGTCCTTGCTTTCAGCCATGTTTATACCCCATGAAAAATTTACACCCCAGAAGTATGTACACTCTTCCACATAGGAGAGTGCAGAGGGGGGGTACTGGACCATTCATTATAAGGTCACAGATCTAACGGTAGAAATTATGTTAGGTTTTTTTTCCCTAGAAGGGAACCCTCTATTATGAGGGAAATGTATTTGCGGCTATGCATTATGGCGTGTATTGTATTCTGAGAGAGGAGACTGTGAGAGAAAGAAGAGGAAGTTACAACAGTTTTTTCTGTAGGTTGTATCCCTTCATTTGCTAGATAATAATAAAGGAAGGACCTAGCAATTTCTCTGGTGGATGTAGCCCACACTAGGTGAACCACGTAAATTTGTGTCTCTATTATATTGTGTATCTTCTATGTTTTGTTTCCACATTTGTTTTATTTTATTTCTTCGCAGTCCTGTTTTTCTAACACAAGATTCATTTCAGAAGGAGGCAGAGTTGTCGTTTTGAATTTCCCAGAACGCATGATCAACTATTACCACATTGTTTTTCTTGGCTGCATTCCAAATAAGAGATCTTGGACGGTGGTCATTCCATCTGATCAGATTCTCCTCAAAAGAGGTGGGGGTGTATTTCTTCCTCCATAAGCGAGACCAGAGATCTGTGGGACTCTTTAGCCAACACCACCAGATCTTGGCACTTAATACCTTGTTAAGAGTGGTCAGGTCACAGAGTCCTAGACCACCTGCATGCTTGGGCCTGCAAGTTTTAATCCAACTAACCAGAGCCCATTTGCACCCTTCTTTGTTGCCCTGCCATAAGAAGATCCTTTGTAGATTTTTGATATCCATTAGTATGAAATTAGGAGTTGCAATGGCGGAAAAGGAGTAAATAGGAAGGGCTTGAAGGACAGATTTCAGTAGGATTATCCATCCTAATAAATTAAGGGAGCGAAAGGTCTAGGAGGATAACATTTTCCTGAGATTGGACATGAGATCCTCCCAAGAGTTGTTCCTCAAAACTTTTTCAATGAGGGGAATACTGAGGTACTTGGACTGAAGGGAGCATCAGGTGAAGCCCAAGATTTGGGTGATGTGGAGTTAAACCAAGAGGGGAGTGTTGAAAAACAATATTTGTGATTTTTCCTTATTGATGTCCATTTTAGAGGCTTCGCAAAAGGTTTTTAAAATGGATCGAATGCGGGTCGCTTCGAGGACTATGAGAAGCCCCATCATCAGAGTGTCATCCATGAATTGACTACGAGGGATGGGTGGAGAGATTCCATGGAGGGATAGTCCCGATAAGGTGTGATTAGAAATGGTAGCTTTGATTGAGCAGTTGAGGCCTTCTGTCATAATGATGAAAAGGAAGGGCGAGAGGGGGTCACCCTGTCTGATGCCTTTGGAAGGGGAGAAGGGGATGGATGGGACTCCATTGAACAGGATGGAGAAAAAAGATGAAGAAGTGTGGTTCATGATCTAGTTGACCCAGTATTGATCGAAGTCGAAAGCAAGAAGGGTGGATCTCATATAATCCCAACTGAGTTTGTCAAAAGCTTTGGAAAGATCGAGTTTTAGGAGCATACCTAGAGAGCCAATGCTTTGGAGAGAGTGAAATACCTCATGTGCTAAGATAACTTTGTCCAATATTTGCTTGCCCTCCACATATCTAGATTGTTCTTGGGGATAATGAAAGGAAGAATGGTTTTAAGGTGTTTGGCAATGACCTTCATGAGGACTTTGCAAATCACATTGCAGAGAGCTATACATATCAATTGCGTTGGATGAGTGATTTTTTCCTCTTTGGGGATTAAAGTAAGGAAAGTGGCATTGAGAGCTAGTAGTAACTATACAGACCGTCTTGAATTCTCAATAATTTCCCACACTTCCTCCCTAATCATGGCCCAACAATGGTAAAGAAATCAACGGTGAAGTTGTCGGGTCTTGGAGATTTACGAACGGGCACTGTAATACCCCAAAGAGGAGCCCCAGTTATGTCTATGTATTGTGAACATGTTGTATAGGCTGGAGATACAAGTGTATATAAGCTAGTGGGATTATGTGTTTATTGGGCCGGAGAGCCTAAGTGTTAAAGGCCAGGATCTTGATTTTGTATATGTAATTATGCAAATCATTAATAAAATATAAAAACATCTTTGCGTGTAGACCGACCATGAAGAAAGAGTGATGGGGGACTAAGATTCCACAAGGTTGGGTAAGGGAGAGGAGGCTAAGTGTTGGGCCTAGGGGCTAAGCTAGGGGGCTTACCTCTAAAAAGGAATAATAATTTATTATTATTTCCTTAAAGGCTAAGGTGGAAAATTGTTGAGTGTTGTCCTAAGTTCTTGAGGGAGTGCATGCAGCTCCAAGAAGACAAGTGTCGACCTGGGCGAATGTAGTTAAAGCGACAGAAGTCAATAGTGGAGGGGGTTCTCTCCTCATTCTATCATCCTCTACATCTGCAACTGGATACCCGCACACCCATTCTATTATACTCCGCCTGAGTTCGTTGGAATCCTTTTCCCCGAACCGTAATGTCTCTACGTCAAACCTCTGTATAGCCACACACCTCTGAAGATCAAATCCATGAGGCCGAACCGTGTCTTCTGTGAAGCTTGAGAATCCCAAAATTTTCTATGCCGTGCGTGTTAGAACTGTGGGTTGTTGTGGCCACGCAGTCCTGTGGCTGAGTGTGGCTTGTCACCATCGTTTGTTCCTTGTTGAGCCTTGTTGTTGTCCACCTAGTGCTAGAACGGAGTTGAAGAAGCAGGTTGTTAGGCCTACGTGCAACACTCTCTCCAGGTGAGGGAGGTGGTTGTGGTTGAAGAGACAGGTTTTCAGGCCTATGGGCAACTCTCTTCAAGTGAGATAATGTGCAGAGGAAGTGAGAACTCCTAGAAGGGGTCTTGTAGCTGCTACAGAGCTCTGAGAATTTCGATCCGACCTGTTGCTGAAGCACAAGGTAAGGGAGGTGAAGCAGTCGATAGACTGTGTGATAGTGAAGGTGTATACTCCTAGGGTGGGACAAGCATGTGGGGAATGAGAGTCCGTGAGCAGTGGGCACAAGTGTCTCCTAGGAGATAATTCTTCCTCATAAACTGTGTGTATTCTATTGACCTTGCCTAGCCTAGGATTCCCTTGCCCGGTGGAAGTTAGTCCCAACTTGGGGGTGACCTATTGCTGAGAGTGATGAGCAGCGTGGTCTAAGGCTGGGAGGTTCATGGAAGGTCTTCATATAGTTGGTGGTGTTATTCCAGTTGAAAAGAAAAGTATAATTTATGTGCTTAATTTTATGTTATGCATATCTGTGATAATTGAATGTTATCATGTATTATGTTGTGTATATGAATTATTGTTTATTCTATTTGAATCTGTATGGTAACAATAACTCTGTGTTATGTGTTTTAAATTTATGAAAATGCATGTTATATATATGTGTGTGTGTGTGTGTGTGTGTGTGTGTGTGTGAATGTTCCGCAATAGTAGCATTTCCTGACCTGGTGATGGTTGGGGACGTTACAAATATGGTATTAGAGTTAAGTAGAGCATCTGAGTAGTGGCATTGACCTGACATAGGAGTTGAAGGTCGGGGAATGTTACAAATTGGTATCAGAGCCCAAGGTTTCAACACTGATCCTGGATGGGTTGGATAAGTGGTCTTGGACCCGAGGTTTCAAGAGGAAATGGTGTCTAGAGGACTAATTTTGGACCTCAGAACGTTCCTGAGTGCCAAGAAGTTACCTTGGTCATGTTACGAAGCTCAAGAGGAGTAGCGGCATCGTAAAACCTCAACATGCATGGTATTCAACCACAGAGGGAAAGATCACAACACTTGAGGTGTTGGAGCCATATGATCTGTTCAGAAGGAAGGGAAATTCAATATGACCATTAGATCTGGAGAAGGTGCAAGAGGGTTATCCTGGAAGCCTTTCAAAGTTCGGCAATCGGGAGAAGCGAGGTGCGTTGAGGAACAAACGTCCGAAACCCAAAACCCCAAAGTCCCAAAGGATATCTACATCGTAGATCTAGAGAAAAGAGCTTGACTGTTGGATCAAGCAGAAGAGTTGATTGTAAATTTTGGGAGTTCGGTTATTGGGAGAAGTGGGATGTGTTGTTACAAAAACTCCCAAAGTCCGAAGTTTTGAAGTGAAAGAGTAGACGGGGTGGGGTCAGATGACGTCGCTTGGGGTGACATGGACTTTCCTAGGTGTACCACGTGCCATCGCCTTAGTTGGTGACAACTGTATTATGTGGGCCCAGAGGATAGAGAAGCTGAAAGTTCGGAAGTCGCGATATTGGGAGGAAGCAAGCGTGAAAGCTTCCAAAACCCGAAGTCCCGAAGCCTCGAAGTATCGAAGCTCTGAAGTCCCGAAGGTCTGAAGTTCCAAAGTCTCAGAACTCCGATGCCTGAAGTTCCATAGTGGGTGACAACCGTTGGATGTTGGGTAACCGTGAACCGTCGATCCACTCCCTTCGCGAGTTCGTTAATTCGAAACTCTGAGAGACTGTGGAGAGGTACTTTGAATATTTTTGACACCCGAAGTCTCGATTAAGCACCTATCGAACTAGCGCTTGGTCACGGCCCGTGATCATGTGGGTTGGGGACTAAGATAAAAAGGGTTGAGGCCTGAAATTGTTACAGAGCCGAGCAGAGCTCGAAAAATCCATGAAATATGAACATTTTCTTAAATCATGTTGGTTTATGAATTTTGTGGGAATTGTTAAGGATTGATGGCCTCACAAATTTTGGTTGACTTCACATTGTGTTTGCAGAGTTCAACGAGTGTCAGGACCACAACGATTTGACATGGAGTGCAAGAATGGAGGAAGCACAGAATGCTTCCAGTTCAGAGGATGAAGCAAAAGGAATGGATGTCCATTTGGGATTTGAAAGATCAAACTCCAATGGACATGGAGAAGAGATAGATAAGGAAGGAAACATGATGAAAATCATTGAAAGATTGTAGAAAGATGCCCAAACTCACCGAGCGGATAGCAGAAAGCTCAGGAAAGCTAAGGTAAAAAAGGGAGAATTCAACTTAAAGTTGATGAAGAGTTTGGAGAGAATAGAAAAGAAGTTGGATAAGGAGACCAACTCAAACACATTAGGGAATCACAAGACCCCTGAGAGGAAAAGAAGGTCAAGAAGTGATCTGAAAATAGAACGCTGACTTGTTATGCTATGCAAGCACCCTCTACTTCATTAAAATAAACTTTACAGGATCTTGCTTCATGTGTTAAAATATGCAAGATAAACTTATGTGTTAAGTTCATGTATCTTCTTGTAAATGCTTATGTGTTAGGATATGTTATTTTAAATGGTTAAATATGTACTTTCAATAAATACGAAGCAACATAACTTGCAGCAAATAAACCATCAAACTCAGAACAATCACAACATGATAAAGGAGTTCACCCCCCTCCGGGCTACGTCTCCTTGAGCCTCCATCAATGGACTTGGCTCTCTGGGAATAATTTGTCAAAAGTTATTTTACAAGCTGCGGCTCAACTCCAATGGAAAAATAGACTGTACCATTGATATTAGAACACATAAAAACCCCAAAAATGACTAATAGAACTCTGAAAATAGATCATGGCTCATCCGGGCATGACCTCTTCTACATGTGGCCATAAGCTTCCCTGAGCTTCTCTTTGGAAAAAACACCTGTAAAAGTCCTCAAAAGCCTCTGAAACCTGTCCCAATGTGTTGAGAGCATAACAATTAGCCAAAAATGATTATTCAATCACAGAAAACAAACATAGGCTCACCAAAACATGTCCTCAATCAATGAGGGCTTCAAGCTCCCTAGAGCTTGCTGAAACTT
>JZKD02S1879605.1:46856-80018 GCA_000966675.3 Picea glauca
ATAACAAATTTGTTAGAAAAATAAGATAAGCCCAACTTGGAAGACTTTGTTGTCCTACGTGAATTCTGAGACGTATTTGTTGATGAAATACCTGAATCACCTCCTAGAAGGGAAACAGACTTCACTATAGACCTGCTACCTGGTGCAACCCCTATCTCTAAAGCACCCTACCGAATGAGTTTACCAGAATTGACAGAATTAAAAATTCAACTACCGAAATTATTGGATAAAGAGTATATCAGGTCGAGTGTTTGACCATGGGGAGCATCAATCCTCTTTGTGAAAAAGAAATATGGTACTCTAAGACTATGTATCGATTATAGACAATTGAATAAAATGACTATTAAGAACAAGAACCCCTTACCTAGGATAAATGATCTATTCGATCAAGTAGGTGGGTCCAAGATATTTTAAAAGTTGGATTTATGATCCGATTATCATCAAGTTAGGATAAAAGATGAGGACATAAGAAAAACAACATTTCGAACAAGATATGGACACTATGAATTCATAGTTATACCTTTTGGACTCACTAACTCACCAACCACGTTTATGTGTCTAATGAACAACATTTTTAGTTAGTACTTGGACAAGTTCGTATTGGTATTTATCAACGATATTCTGGTCTATTCTAAAACAGAAGAAGAACACGAAGAATACTTAAGAATAGTTCTGCAAACTTTGAGGAATCACAAACTATACGCTAAATTTGATAAGTGTGACTTTTATCAAAAGAAAATACAATACCTAGGACATGTAATTTCTGCAGAAGGCATTGCAGTCGACCCTGAGAAAATAAGATCCATCATGGAATGGCCGATACCTAAGGATGTAGAAGATATCCGGTCATTCATGGGAATCACTAGATATTATCGTAGATTTATAGAGGGGTTTTCCAAGATAGCCTAGCCTATCACATCATTACAAAAGAAAGAGACCAAGTTTAACTGGCCACAGAAATGCCAAGACAGTTTTAGTAAGTTGAAGGGATTGTTAACAACCACACCCATTTTAAAGGTAGAATACTCAGAAAAAAGACTTCACCGTTTGTGTTGACGCAAGTAAGGAAGGACTAGGTGGTGTCCTGACTCAAGACAGACATGTTATTTGTTATGAATCCCGAAAATTAAAGGAGCACAAGAGAAACTACGTCACTCATGACTTAGAATTGGCAACAGTGATTCACACCTTAAAAATGTGGCGGCACTACATAATGGGCATAAAATTTCTATTATTAACAGATAATAGCGGTGTGAAATATCTGTTTAGCTAGCCAGATCTTAATGCAAGGCAAGCAAGGTGGCTAGCCTTTTTGAGAGAATTCGACTTTGAGGTAAGACATATCAAGGGTAAGGAAAATAAGGTAGTAGATGCTTTAAGCAGAAGAGTCCATGGGTTATTTGAGATAAATATCAGCAGTGTGGAAAGTGATCTGGAACAAAGAATAAGGATGATAGGTATTAACGACGAAAATTACACTAGGATAATGGCTGAATTACAAAACAGTACCGCCAATTCAGATAAAAAAGATCTAAGTATCGACAAGAATGGACTATTACGATTTAAAAATAGACTTTACATACTAGATTCAACAGAGTTAAAGATAACAGTCTTGGATGAAGTGCATAAGAAACCGTATTTTGGCCATCCAGGATACTAGAAAACAATAACAACACTCAAAAAACTATTTTACTGGCCTAATATGAAGGGCGAAACAACAGAATACTTGGCTAGGTGCCAAGATTGTCAGCAGGTTAAGGCCGAACACCAGCATCCAACCGACCTACTACAACCATTACCAGTACTAGAATGGAAATGGGAGACCATATTGCTGGACTTTATTACAGGCTTTCCTAAAACTCAGAAACAGAATGACTCTATTATGGTTGTAATCGATAAACTCAGTAAGTCTGCACACTTTATTCCTGTAAATTCTACTTTTAAAGCTATAAATTTAGCTGAAATATTTATGAAAGAAATTTTTAGACTGCATGGTATTCCTAAAATGGTGATTTCGGACAGAGATGTAAAATTTACATCTGTTTTTTGGAAAGAATTATTTGCAGGGATAAATACTAATTTGAATTTTAGTACGAGTTATCATCCACAAACGGATGGACAAACTGAAAGAACGAACCAAATCATGGAGGATATGCTCTGCATGTATGTAAGAACAAATCCAAGCAAGTGGGAAGACTACCTACACCTGGTAGAATTTGCATATAACAATGGGTACCATACTTCGACTAAGTTAAACCCCTTCAAGATACTATATGGCAGAAAGTGTACGACCCCAATTAGTTGGGACAACCCGATTGACAGACTCATGGTTGGACCAGAGATGCTCCAAGAAATGGAAAGTACGGTAAGAAAAGTACAACACAACTTGAAAGAGGCATAGGACAAACAAAAAAGTTATGCGGACCAGAAAATAAGACACTTGGAGTTTCAAGTGGGAGATCATGTGTACTTAAAAGTTAAAGCCCAAAAGAGTTCACTAAAACTCGAGAACTGTGCGAAGTTGGCACCCAGGTTTTGTGGGCCCTTCGAGATACTAGCTCGAATTGGACCCGTAGCATACCAACTTGCACTTCCAGCTAATCTAAAAATTCATAACGTATTTCATGTTTCTTTGCTGAAAAATTATGTTCATGATCCTACTCACGTGATCGATTAGAACTTGGTGCAAGTGGAACCAAAAGGCAAGTTCCAGGAAGAAGCCCTATGCATTCTGGACTGTAGAGAAATAACACTTCGGAATAGAGTCGTCGCTCAAGTAAAGGTGCAATGGAAGCACTTTAGTCCTAAGGAGGCCACTTGGGAGTTGGAGGGATATTTGCGGAAATCTCATCCAACCCTGTTCTAGGAAAGGGACGAACACTGAGGACATTGTTTTATTGAAGGGGGAAAGGGTGTGACATCCCCAAAAATAAATTATTTTGAAAGTTAAAAAAAAATATTTATTAGAAAATTATTCTGTTTTTGGTAAATTTGAATTAGGAAAATTTTTGCCATTTATGGAAATTTCGAATTTTGAATATAATAAATTGTAATTAATTATTATGACTGTTGGGAAGAGACTTGATTTGACCCAAATAACTATTTGACTATGACACTTGTATGTAAACAAAATATTTTTTTAATTATTGCAGGAGGACAAATGGAACAACCATGTTAGATTCAGTCGACCATGACTCCATGAGTGGGGAACATGTCGAAACTACCTCTGGGATGATTGTTACAAGTAGAAAATCAAGGATTTGGCCACTGGCAGCCCCTGAAAATTAGGGATTTAGAAAGCTATGAAAATTCCCAAGGGAGGGGAAAAGACCTAGGCAAAAAAGGATTGTTTGATATATAGCATATGTGAGGAGGCAGGACGCTGCCTAGTATGCTAGAAAGAGGAATTTCAGTGTACTTGTTGTTATGAACACTAATTTTTAAGTGTGAGGCAAGGAGAGGACGAGAAGAAGATGAAGACATTGTTGAAGAGGATATTCCAAGTTTTCCCTCATGGACTCATGGTCGGGCTAGGGGGTGAATTGGCCAAGTGATTTAGCTGCCTTGTTCTATGGTTGAGAGGAACGTGGTTGTTCCCTTTGTATTCCTGCAAACTGGTTCAGATATGTAATCTTTTCCTTCTCTGTTTGAACGATCGTATATCTTATGTAATGTGTTTGTTGAACCTGTATTGAATTATTTTCCATCATTGTGGAGTGGATTAGTTACAGTTGTAGTGCAACCATTAAATTATGTATGGATACAATAACCTTGGCGAAATATGTTTGATTATACAAATGTGTGAAGCCCAGAGGCTAATAAAATAGCTTATAAATCAATTTCTAAGCAGTTCTTTACGACTGGATTAGATTATGTATGAAAGTTAGAGATTCGTTCTTTTTATTTTGTTTTGTTATGACAATCGAATGGATTTGGTTCTGGAAGTAATCATTTTTTGTAATTAGATTTCTGCTATACATAGGTAACTATAGGGAAATTTCCTTTACATCGGAATTCCTGGTATAGAACTATCTAATCACAAATAGAATGTAAAACTATCTATATCATGTATAGGCAATCCTATGTCTAATTACTATTGGTGATATTATAATGAAATCCAGAATTTAATGTCTACATAAGAAAATACGTATATATATATATATATATATATATATATATATATATATATATATATATATATATATATATCCGTTCCTATAAGCACGATAAAATTCTAATAAACATGTAACCACATCTATAAATCAAATGCAGAGGAGTTGAAATATTTCAGCTAAAAGCAACAACCGATGCTTTTTTTTTTTCAATATGAATCGAATACAGTACAACAAATGGTATCAGTAACTCCATTATTTAATTCTGGGAAAACATTTCCTTTCTTTCTATAATGGAATAGGAAAATGGCACAAGATAGAGTTGAGTTGCATAGACTTCCTTATTTCCCTTCTAAATAACAAGTTCAGTATTCGAAATTGAAAGACAGACTCGCTTTGATACAAATCGTCATTCCGAGTAATTTTGGCCATGATCGCCATTCATTAAATAAAAAGGAAATTGTATTACATAGTTGACCAGATCTAAAATCAAAGATACTGATTTAATACTTGTACAAGGACAGACATTATGCCAACAACGGAAACGTCCCCAGGGGTTACTTCAACAAAACATTACAGAAGTAAAAAAAAAGAAAAAAAAGACTATTTATAACAGAGCTGGTTGAAGTTCACGGTCTCCTCTGGATGATTCTAGAACCTGTAGAGTTATCCTAAGATATGATGCATTCAGAACCCAAATACCTTTTGTGCCGAAGGTAAAGGCGGGTATATGAGACTTGCATTGGTAGAAACCCTGCAAAGGAAAACAAAACCCTGAAAACTTTATCCTTTATTCGAGTAATAAGTAACAAAAAAGAAGAAGTTGCAATAGCAGGGTAAACGTTAAACCAACAAGACATTTATCTTATGATGCACGGGCTCGAATCCTTGCCCCATCTCTTGCTTTATGAATAGATGTCCAAGCTGAGGGGGGAGGGCGCAGTAAGTATCTGATGGGTCCTCGCACCAACAAGGCCCATCATTAGTGACAGTAACAAATCTCATAAGATTCTTTCTTACAAGTAAATAATCAATAGTGAAACCCTTAACTTGTAAATTGTACAAATATGCCATAAGAGAAAGTCGAAGCAATAGTATATAAAATTTACACAAAATTATAGATTTTATTAAAGAGATACGTTTAAAACATTCTTGAACCAAAACTGTAGCGAATAATTATAATCAACAATAAAAGCAGAGTCGTCGCACTACGGTGATGGGGATTAATCACCGCCCATAAAGGTGACAGGGTTTTCGTTACAAATTCAAAATGTTATATGCCATAGACTCCCAATAAACTGTTCGAAGCATCACAAAAATAGAAGGAATTAAATCAAATAACAAGGGTAATTACCCGAGTGAGAACCAACAGAGGGTCTGGTAAATCTACTGAAAGATGACTCCATCAATCACAGGGGAAATGAATAAAAATGTAACTTATTACACTACCAAATAGAAAGAGTCTTTCTTCGGTGAACTATTCACAAGGCCGACATACCTCCTTAAGATTCTTTAAATAAGGATGAAAATATAAATAACGAAAAACACGATGAGGTATATGCCACGCTCTATGCATCTCACCGTGGAACCCTTTCGTGAGACTTTTACCCTTCATCTGAAAACAAAATATTATTATATATTTGAGGGGTGGCGTATACAAGACAAGAGGACTATAACTACAACCAAAAGAAAGACTCAAGGATTCTAGAGCATCGTAAGGTAAGTGGTCGTCCTTAAGGTCTTGAAGGCCAGAATACCTATGGAAGGTAAAGCTGAGACCTAAGTAATGCACATCCATTCCTATCATATAAACTGTATACTGTCAAGCAACCTTAACTCTAGAAGACTCTAATAAACCATTACAGAGAAGTTACCCAAAAGGAAGAACACAACAGAATTGAAAGGACACGACGATGATTAACAGAATGAAAAAATACTTAACGTTGCCAAATAATGCACCACCTTACTTAATCTATCATGGTTTTATGTGTAAGGAAGAACTTACCAGGGTTTCATACCATGCCATCGGTTACATCCATGGAGCGACTACCCTTTACAATATAAACTTTTCCTCTGAAAAATATGATACACAGAGACTCCATGGAGAAAACACCATCATATATAGACTTCGTCTCTGAAAATATGACACACGGAGCCTCTTCGTAAAAGAACTCAGAAATTGACAAACAGTGGGTCTACCCTAACCCTAAACAACGCCTTTTTACCTCAGAATAATTGTGGAGAGTACAAAGGACGGGGTAGCCATGTGACAATGGTAGGGTCGACGTGACACTTCGAGGGTAGAGCCAGACGAATTCAATGGGATTAGCAGGGCTGTCATTAATGAAGTTTGCAGAGATTTAACTATTATGACAGTGAACCATCTCTTCCACTTAAGGAATGTCATGATTTGACACCTTCATGACTCGACGGGAGTAAAAAACCCTTTCACACCCTCTATGTTAGCTTGAGACAATAGTTCGATCCTAGTTGTCATTTTTCCACTGGATTTTGGGTTAATTAATTCATTACAATCAACCACTGGTTCTAAGAACCACTAAATAATAGAGACTTGGTAGTTATGTTAGTTGTCTAGTGTTCAAACTCAACCCCATGACTTTTATGGATAGAAAACTAGTTAAAGTTTCCTAGGGCTAAAATAATCTTGTGGACTTGTGCACGAATATGGAACCTTATGTCAAAGGCAAGTTGTAGCATGAATTATAACACCACACTTATATACGTAGCCCTATACGCATATGGGTAAAGAATAAAGGATGAAAGGGATTTGTTAAAGCCTTGGGAACTTTTAATTATAACCTTTCTACTCGTGATTAAGCAAGATGATATAAATAAGATATCTTGTGGTAAGTAGAAATTAGGAGTTTGTAAACAAGATTTTTATAATAGAGTGTATAGAATGGTTTTATTATAGAGTTTTCATAATCGAGTTGACAACAGAGTTGTATGACTATGATCCCTTCCTCCACCAAGAAATTATATATAAAACAGATAAACAATTTTTTTTTTATGGTAAATATGAGGTTCATTACAGGAGGTTCTGAGAGGAGTTGCATGTATTAAGTGATTAGTTCTTGATATATATCTTTGTGCTTATGGAGGATCGTTCCTTGATCTGTGGATAGTTGATAAATGTGGTTTATGTGTCAGTGTTGGTGCATTGATCTATGGAAGAATTTTGAATTTTTCTCCCCCTCTTTGAGCCACTGGATCCTTGATATTTGTCTCCATAATATTTCTTCCTACGAACATCTTTCTACAATCTTCTTTTTTAGGTTGGCCTCCTTCTCTTTTAGTGTTTTAGTAAGGCTCTGGTTCCTAATTTGTTGCAAAGTCTGCATTTGTTGATCCAGAAGATTTCGAGCTTGAAAGATGTTCCAAAAGGTGGATTTGTTCCAGCTCTTTAGGCGTTCCTTGAGATTTTTTAGCTTTTGTTGGAATTTATACATGGGGGTGCCCTTAGGAACAACAACCTCTTGCCAACATTTCTCAATGTTTTCTTGGAAGTCTTGGTGAGTTAGCCAAAATTTCTCGAAACGAAATGGATTCTTCCCTGGCGTTCTTTTGATATCAACTCTAAGAAAAATAGGCCAGTGGTCCAAACCTGTCTCATCCACCACTGTGGGATTCCAAGTAAGGTCTTCCATCATGAAAGTTTTAGAAATGAGGAATCTGTCGAGGTGACAAGCAACCTATTGGGGGTCATATCTTATGTTTGTCTAGGTAAAGGTCCCATTTTTCATCTTCATATCTATAAGGCCTAGCTTATCAATGATACCTTGGATGTGAGCACTATCGTTATCCAATCTTCACGTTCCCCCTCTTTTTTCCTCTAAATCATGTATCATGTTGAAATCTCCCCCCAGAATTCAACGTTGATTTCCTATGTGGTTGGAAATCCATTCCAGTTGATGGAGAAAGGATTCTTTCTCTCTTTGAGTGGTTCGACCATACACATTGGTTAAAAATTCTGGTTTGTTCGATACAATGATCTTATAGGAGGCCAAGATGGTCCACTTGGAGGTGAAAAATCCTTCCATGAGGATAGTGGAACGGTTCCAAAGGATGGAAATTCCCCCTGCCATGTTGTTTTCTCTAGTTTCCATGGTACTTGCTTGCTTCCAACATTTTGTGAGAATTTGGAGGGCTTCATCTCCGACACATTTAATTTCTTGCAAAAAGAGAATGTTTGGTTGTTCTTTCATGATCTTTTCCCGTATCATGCATTACTTTCTACGCCCATTGAGACCCCTGATGTTCCATGAGAGCATCTTCATGATGAGGTTGGGGGTTGGATAGGAGGAAATTTGTTCGAGATCAGTTGGATCTATCCCGAGTTCACTAGGAACTGGCATATGTCATGGATGATTTATTGTGTTGGATTTATTCCTCTTTTATTCTCATATTTTGAGAGTTTGCGTTGATATTTCGAAGGCCCCATTTAATCCCTAGGCCTGAGTTGGCTCTGGCCGATCCTTCTGCAGAGGCGTTGAGGAAAAACTAGTGCAATTTGTGCAGTTGGTCTGAAGGGATTGTATAAAGTTATTTTTTCTGATAAGCATGTTCCAGATGAATCGAGTATATTCCCTCCAGGTCTTGGTCTTCAAGATCCATGTCAGAGTCCCTTATTTCCTTTCCTAACATTATTGACAGAGTGGTATCCAAGGGATTTGACATGGGATTTTGATTCTGATGTGGAATATCCATTGATTTTTCTTTGGTGTCCGAAGAGGGAGATGATTTAAGTGGAGAAGTCATGGGGTTTAGGTTTTCCTTCGAGACCTTATGAAGGGATTCAAAGGAATTGTTGGTAGAGGGGCCAGTCAAAACAAAAGGGACCACGTTTTTTAGATGAATTTTTTTTGGTGGCCAATGACCTGAGTGCATTTGTCTCTAGCTCTACTAGAGTTCGAGGGGTCTATCTTGTTGGGTTTACTGAGAGGGAATTCTCTGAAGAGATGCCCATGTTCGTGGAATTTCCTACAACAGAACGGTATGTGTTCATAATCTATGGTTTGGTACCACTCTTCATCATGGTATTCAAGAGTTATGGTGCTAGGAAGAGGTTTGGAAATGTTGAGATAGAAGGAGGTGCGCCTTCTTTGTTTTGTGGCATTTGAAGCTTTGACGTAGACTCTGATAGTGTTTTCGATGCCTGCTAGAATCTCCTCTAGCCAAAATTCCTAGGGTAAAGAGTAGATTTGTAACCAAAATGGTGCATGTGAGAAGTCTTCCTTCTTCGGGCTAAATTTCTCTATCCAGAAATGCAGAAAAATCCCTGCCGAGTTGTAGAAGTATGGGCCTACCTCAAATATTATGTTTATGTCTTCTAGATTATGAAATATGATGGTAAAGAAGCCTTTGGATCCTAGTTGTAAATCATAGTGTCCTTTAGGTTCCACTAGTGTTGAATCCATTTCACTAGATCCCTTTCCAAGGGCCAAAGGCCCAGGAATTTAGCCACCAGAGTGTAGTCCCGCATGTATTTCTTTTGGTCTTCTATTCAGAGTGTGTTTATCGCGTATTTAGGGGCCATAGGTGCCCATGGGATGCATTTCCCAGGTTCCCAGATGCGATCCGCTTTTGCATGGTCTGGTCCTGGATCTATTTCCATGGCCTTTTCCTCCTATGATCTTTCCTCCCATAATATATCTCGTCGCTCAGTCGGTGGTTCGAAATATGGTCTCTTGAAGTGTCCACTCCCCAGGTCAGGTGAGGCTACCTTTTTGTAAGAGGGGCCTTGGGGCCCCCCTTCCGCGACAGCCATGGATGAACCAGGTCGACGACCAGAAGCTCAAAGCCAGGGTAAAGTTACAGAAACCCTAGAAGTCATCTCATGCAAATTATATTCCAAATTAAAATTATTTTAGATTAAGTGAATAACTCAACAACCTATTTTAATAATAAATTAGTTAAATAAATAATCAGTATAAGGTTTTTTTGAGTGCATGAATTTAATTGTTGGTTCATGTACTTATTCATGGGTTCTTAATTACCTCAATGTTCCTTTTCGATGTGTAAGGTGTCATTGTGTGGGTCATGTTGTGAATGATTGTGAAAAAACGTTTATCAAGAAGTTTCAGAGGTACCCCCAGGAATCCTGAAAAACACATGTGTTTTCCACTTTGTGCAACAATCAAAAATTTGAATTGGATCTTTCTCCCACTACCCGACAAGGTAAAAGTCAAATCTCTGGTCCTAGTGAGTCTCTTTCTCCTCACAAGGAAGATGGTATCATGGTGGGTGATATTATAGTTCCTCTAGATGGGTTAGGTTCTAGGTCAGGGCTTCATAATATTCCAAAGGATATTCTGGATGAATATTTAGATCTATCAGCATCATAATGGAGCAAGATTGAGGCAATGTGGACTGATTGTAAAGTTAACTGACTTATTTTGGGTAAGTTTTCATCTTCTCCTTGTATGGTTTCCTCCTCCATGTAATGTTTGGATGAAGTGATAGGTAATTTGGTTTTTACTTCCTTTGGGGGGGTTTCTATTTTTACTTCCTCTGGGGGGTTTCGGTCCAAAATCTCATGAAAAATAAAACTTCAAAGGATCCCCCAATTAAACTTGTCAATGACTCTGATCCTACTTTTTCACAGTTCTTGGATTCTCGAAGGGAGTGTTCCTCTAGTTCCTTGTCGGCCACCTCGAGGTGGGAACCATATCTTCTTAGGCCTGGTGTTCCAATTCAAGGTCATTCCTCTTCTGGGAGCTTGGGGTTTGTCTCACCAAAATAACCTTGGCCATCCAAAGTGGGTCGAAAGTCAACGTTGAAACATGCCCAGGAAAAATCTTTCTATGAGGTGTCTCATGGTCATCAACAACTTAGCTCCTGGGTACTTAGAGCAGGCGTTGCCCCACTCTTGTCACCTCCATGGAAATTATGTTGGTGAATATGAGTGGTCTTGGGGGGAGACCTAAAAACTATCCCTCTAGAGGTTCATAGGAAAAGAACATCCCGATATCATATTCATTCGGGATTCTATGGTGAGAAGTGATCATATTATTTCTTAACTAAACAAACCCTTTTTGGGTTGGGGTTTTATTGGCCAGGACTCAGAGGGAATGTCAAGTGGTATCATCATGGTCATTTAGCCTTATGTATATATTATCAAATATTTATCCATGAATTCAAGTTTATATACGGATATTATTTGTAAGGAGTTGGATCAACACTTATTGTTATGTAATATATATGATCCCTATTCTGATAGGGAAATGTTTTAGAATTATCTCCTGGATATTTAAGCTATTCAGTCAAATGATATCATTATAGGTGGGGATTTGAATTTCTCTATTGGGAAAGAGGATATATGGGGGGATTCAGTGTGGGAAGATCCCCTGTCCCAATCCTTCCTTAGAAAACTAGAACTCTCAGGCTTGGTGGATGTGGAACCTGTTAGCGAGAATTCTTGTCTTCAACATCGGGATATCTAGGTCTGCAGGTTGCACGAGGAGTGCCCAAGCCCAGCACACAGAAGAAGTCCTTTTCGGGCCTAAAATCAAGCGAGCAGGAAAAATTATAGTGTCAACGGTCCAGATTCATCCAAAGGAGCAGATCAACGGTTGGCGGGAAATCGCGATTAACGAATTTGCGGCGAGGTTAGCGCAATGGATAACGCCCATATTGTGTGCAGGAAAAGATAACAACCATCCATCCAGAGGATGTGTGGCGCGATATTTAACCATCTTGGCGTTTCGCTCATCGCGACTATGATAAGCAAGGATCAGCCCCTCCATATTCGCGAACGCCGAAAGCGCCTTCGAGAATAAATGTAGGATCACAACCCACAGTCACTTGAGAAAGGAAGAGAGTTATGCAAAGGTGCCAAAGCGTCGGGTTTTTCCACAGAAGGGAATACTGCATCCTCCAAGACTAGTTTAGCCCAACTTCGATCCTAGTCCTCGCTAAAGAATTAAATGAAGCTGAACAGAGGTAGTTGAAACCTCATCTCACTTATTGAATGCAAGGTATGGGGGTTCCGGTAGATAGTGTGCCTGAGACGGTCCTATACACTAATTTTCTCCAAAGGGTCATGGCTGGTCCTCATCTGACCAGAGAAAGTATATGCACGCCATGTTGGCCTTTAATGTTGCAACTATCTCTCCTACAGGAGCCATGCGCAGTTAAGGTGGCATCTGACGAAATTTATTCGTCCGAATTTGGCTGAAGGGACACCATGCCTTGGATGACTGAACATGCCTCTGATAGGCGAATTTTGCCGAGTATATAGAATCAGTCTTTGTATATTGTAAAAGGGAGAGGGTAGAGCGAAGCTCCCGATTGTAAAAGTTTTAACAAACACCCTAGTTCCTTGGTTATGCATCTGTATGTAAGATTTCTTGTTTAATGAAAGACAGTCTTCTCATCCCATCTAATTTCATCTCATGCTGAGAGAGTTTGTGATCGACTGATTCGCATGAATTATGGCAATTATGTTGTGATAAAGGATTTATTGTGGCATTATTGTATTCTCTAGTTTTCTGCGTTTGAATGTAAGAAGATCTTGCGTTTAGATGTCTTCTTCTACATTCTGTTAGGAACCTGATGTTTACGACAGACCTTTGCATCTCTCTGATACAAGTCTTCCCCCTACTCACCCTTACTACAACTCACTGTCTGAAGTTATCTAAGACCTCACTTGCCCATGCATGCCTGGCCTAGTTTCGTAGTTAGAACCACATCGTTTTGAGTTAACTTCCATTTGATCACCCCATTAAAACAAATCGTGACATAAACTGATGGGCGTTGGGCTCTGCTCCTGCTGCATTCCAGGGGTGACTTTCGATGCTAACATTTCTGGCGCCACTGCCGGGGATGAAGTTGAAGATTTTCCCTAGGCAGAACGACATTGAGCCTCTGATTCTGAAGGTGCATCAAACATCAGAGCCCTTAAATATTTCTACTTTGCACCTGGCGACTCCACTGTGGAGACTCCATTGTTTCCACTTCACTGTTTCAGCTATAGCTATTGTTAGCACACCTGAAAGCTGACCCTAAGGAGCTTTCTCGAGAAGGTTTCAGCAGCTGCTTTCTCTACCTGAGAAGCTTCCTGGGGTAATGACAACGTTAAGATCTGGCCTTTGATGGTGAACAAGGACCAGGCACATTCAAAGCTGTAAATCTTTCACCTGGCAACTCCATGATTCAAGGATCAATTAGCGACTCTACTGGTTCGATATGGAGAAAATATTAGCTAAAAGGTTTGCTTTCTGTGACTTTTCCCAAATAGTTGGTTTTCCTAATGCACTTCTTGATAGAGACCAATGGGAAAATTTCCTCCCTGAATTTCACGCAACAATTTCGGAGGTACCAGCTGAGCATTTACTGGACTTTCATGAGGTTATTCATCGACTTAATATCATGCATGAAGATGTCCAGATTAAGCTCTTCAGGTATTCATTGAAGGGAGATGCTCTTGAATGGTGTCGGTCTCTTCCCGTTGCAAGCATCCACTCTTTAACAGGTTTTCATACAACTTTCAATTCATTTTGTAAATATTATTTTCCAACTGATTGTTTGTATGAAAACTGTTGTGAGGAGTTTTCTTCGCTGCATGATGCCTCTGCTGGCCCTGAAGACTAGGTCCATGATGAATATTTTACTGTGGAGGAAAGCATTTGCCAGGAAAATATAGAGGTGTTGAATGATATTAATTGTGTTAGCCCTAGAACGGAAGCATATGACATTATATCAAATGCCTCTATTCTTTTAGATATTCATAACGATCAACATGCCTCTTGTGGAAATTGTGAGGTTATAGAGAAAATGTGGTCCATGGTAGATGACTCACCTGGATATCGGGTTGAAGCAGATGTTCCTAGCAGCTCTGCTCATGATGAAGAAGACCCTCTCTTTTTAAAAGAGGGGTTAGTTTTGGAAGAGGATTCTTCTCTTTTCCTCCAGGGGGTTTCTCACGATATATTTTTACCTAGGATTAAAGAGAAAAAGATTATGTATGAGCAGCCAGAACCAGCAGGTCCCACTATCCCTAAAATGTAAATTTTTTACGGGATCATTGTTCTGGAGGAGGATCATATCAATGAAGGACACCCCCTTTTTGATGTATATTATAGTGATGATGAGCAGCAAGCTTATCCTACATTTGATCACTATAAAGATACTAAAGATCCAGTCAGCAAGAAAAACCACCCCATGGTCCCTATTTATGATGAATATGAATTAGACATGGGGGAGAGCCAAGAAGAGGAGCAGAAAGAACCAGTGGAACAGGTGACTTCCTGCCCGGAGCCCGCCCATTCACCTATGCAGACTCATGAAGTTCATCCCTGTAGAAGTAGATGTGGAGTAGAGCAGGCCTACTGCTACCCTTTTCATAGGGTTTGCCACTCATTCTATGATCATGTCAGCGAGTACATGGAGTGGCATGTCCTTTATGCCTTGGATCCCCCCTATTCCATATCAACTTCATCCAGTGAGGAGAAGTTGAAGTGTGTAGTCGTTCTGTTGTCACGATTACACCATCTGCTGGTGATCATCGACAGAAAGAAAGAGCTTCCCTTCAAGAAGTTACTTGATTGGCTATGGTGGAAGTCTTCTTTCACCTAGCCCCATGTAAAATGTTTTATTAGTTTAGGATTGTATATAAATAAGCTCCTTTGAGCATGTATCTTTATTTTGTTACTTTTATTTTTCGACCTGTATTTTCAGCAGCGGGATGTTTTGAACCTGACTCCATAGCCCAACAGTAAGGCACTGAAGCTGTGGAATGAGTTATTAGAGCATCACAGGGATGACTCTATCCCCCATGGAGCCTAATGTTAGCGACAATTCTTGTCTTCGACATCGGGATATCCAGGTCTGCAGGTTGCACGAGGAGCGCCCAAGCGCAGTGCATAGAAGAAGTCCTTTTCGTGCCTAAAATCAAGCGAGCGGGCAAAATTATAGTGTCAACGGTCCGGATTCATCCAAAGGAGCAGATCAACGCTTGGCGGGAAATCACGATTAACGAAGTTGCGCCGAGGTTAGCGAAATGGATAGCGCCCATATTGTGTGTAGGGAAAGATAGCAGCCGTCCATCCAGAGGACGCGTGGCGTGAGATTTAACCATCTCGGCATTTTTCTCATCGCGACTATGATAAGCAAGGATCAACCCCTCCATATTCACGAACGTCGAAAGCGCCTTCGAGAATAAATGCAGGGTCACAGCCCGCGGTCACTTGAGAATGGAAGAGAGTTATGCAAAGGTGCCAAAGCATTAGGTTTTGCCACAGAAGGGAATATCGTGTCCTCCAAGACCATTTCAGCCCGACTTCGATCCTAGTCCTCGCTAAAGAATTAAACGAAGCTGAACAGAGGTAGTTGAAACCTCAGCTCACTTATTGAATGAAAGGTATGGGGTTTCCGGCAGACAGTCTGCCCGAGACGGTCCTATACACTGATTTTCTCCAAAGGGTCATGGATGGTCCTCATTTGACCAGAGAAAGTCTGCACACGCCATGTTGGCCTTTAATGTTGCAACTATCTCCCCTACAGGAGCCATGCACAGTTAAGGTGGCGTCTGACGAAAGTTATCCGTCTGAATTCGGCTGAAGGGACACCACGCCTTGGATGACTGAACATGCCTCTGATAGGCGAATTTTGCTGAGTATATAGACTCAGTCTTTGTATATTGTAAAATGGAGACGGTAGAGCGAAGCTCCCGATTGTAAAAGTTTTAACAAACACCCTAGTTCCCTGGTTATGCATCTGTATGTAAGATTTCTTGTTTAATGAAAGACAATCTTCTCATCCCATCTAATTTCATCTCATGCTAAGAGAGTTCGTGATCGACTGATTCACACGAATTATGGAAATTATGTTGTGATAAAGGATTTATTGTGGCATTATTGTATTCTCTGGTTTTCTGCGTTTGAATGTAAGAAGATCTTGCATTTAGATGTCTTCTTCTACAATCTGTTAGGAACCTGATGTTTACAACAGACCTTTGCATCTCTCTAATACAAGTCTTCCCCCTACTCACCCTTACTACAACTCATTGTCTGAAGTTATCTAAGACCTCACTTGCCCATGCATGCCTAGCCTAATTTCGGAGTTAGAACCACATCATTTTGAGTTAACCTCCATTCGATCACCCCATTAAAAAAAATCGTGACATAAACTGATGGGCGTCAGGCTCTGCTCCTGCTGCAATCCAGGGGTGACTTTCGACGCTAACAGAACCAATTTTTATTATCCCAACATGGAGTAACACCATACTAGTTGTGCGGGGGCCCATAAGTGCTTGGATAGATTTCTGGTACATCATACTCTTCTTTAGAAAATAAATATTTATAGATCTTGGGTTGGAAAAATTAGGTGTTTGGACCACTTCCCTGTTTTTCTATGGATGAATGTGTACATGGGGCACCCAGGGGCCCCTTTCAAATATAACCCCTCCTGGTTTGAGAATGAAGACTTTCATACTCTGTTCAAAGAGAAATGGGTTCTATTTAATCTTGATGTTGGTGTATCAGCTTCTCAGGAATTTTCAAATTCTCTTAGGTTCCTAAAGGTGTATGTGATTCACTGGGATGTTGATCGAGGAAGGAGCAGGAGAAGCACTCCTTGGCATTGAAAATGAGCTTGGTCAAATTTATGATGTTTCCTATTTGATTCAGGGAGTCTCAGTGGAATTAGTTAGAGTTCAACAATTATAAGCATACAGGAAAAATATTTTACTTGATCAAGAGAAAGTGTAGAGGCTTAAGATCTAGGCTCTTTGGTTGGAGGCGAGAGATTCAAATACAAATATTTTCCAGCGATACACCAACTATCGAAAGATATATAAATCCATATGGGAACTAAGTGATGTAAAGGGCTCAAAATTTCGAGGGTTCTCAAAATTGGCCTCTTTGGGAGTCAAACATTTCCATTCACTCTTCCTGGAAACTACTCATTTCAAAATGGATGTTCCCTGAGACTTCTCTCGTACTTTCCCAAGTTGGTTGGTGATGAGGAGAATCAAGTCTTGTATAGTGAAATTTTGAAGCAAAATTTATTGGTTGTTATTAGCTCTTTCCAAAGGATAAGAGCCATGGAATGGATGGATGGATGACATAGTTCTTTGAGTGCTTCTTCGATATTGTGGGTGATGACCTACTGTGAGTTGTGGAAGATATTAGAACCTCTAGAAAAGTTTTAGGTATCATAAAATCTACATTTATTTCTTTGATTCTAAAAGTGAATTGTTCATCAACTTATGATGACTTTCGTCCCATTGTTTTGTGCAATTTCTTGTATAAGATTATGGAAAAAATTATTGCTCTCATATTAAATTTGATTCTGTCAAATTTTATTTCATGTGAGAAATTTGGTTTCTAGAAAGGGTGATTAATGCATGATACCATTGGATCAGCTTAGGAGGGTCTTCATACCATCAAGACATGAAAGAAACATGTCTTGGTTATCAAAATTGATTTGTCTAAGGCATATGATCGAGTTTCTTGGTTATATCTTAGGTTGCTTATTCTACAAATTGGCTTTCACTTATTTGTAGTAAATTGGGTAATGTCTTGTATTTCTTCTGTACATTTTGCAATACTTATCAATGGTGCAGGTTCACCATTTTTCAAATATGGTTGTGGGATTCATTAGGGTTTCCCATTATCTCCATATTTATTTCTTCTTGTTGTGGATGGGCCTGATAATGCTATATCCAAGGCGACTAGATTGCATCAATTTTGGGGCGTTTGTATGATACAAACTAAAAACTTGACCCACCTTCTCTTCATGGATGACATTTTATTATGTTGCGAATGTGTGGAAGTTGAGGGTAGAGTCCATAAAGATATTATGGATATGTTTTGTGGTGCAATAGGTATGGAAATCAACGTTGGTAAATTTTCTTATATTTCCCTAAGTGTGAAGCAACCCCTCGACAAGTTGTGCCAAATATATTCTATTTCCCTATCTTTGACATTAAATATGATTTAAAATATTTGGGGTGTAGACTCAAATGAAACAAATATGGTGTGGATGATTTGAGTTGGTTGGTGTAGAAAATTGAGAAGATAATTTCTCTATGGTGCAATATATGGACACCTAAGGGAGGCCACCTAGCACTTCTAAAATCTATCATTGAGGCCATCTCGGTTTATTGGCATCTACTGGAATTTTTTTTGAAGGGAATCCTGGCTCGTATCAAAAAGTTATGTTATAATTATCTATGGAAAGGAAACACTAAGTACCTTGGATCTCATTTATTCAATTGGAAGATGTTATCTCAGCCAAAAGATGTTGGTGGTTAGCGTCTTAAGGATCTAGTAATTTTTGGCAAATCTTTAGTGAAAAAGTCACTTTGGGATTTCCTTACCTAGGATAGTCTTTGGAGGAGAATCCTCTATGATAAGTATGTATATTTAGGAACTATTTTATATTATATTAGAATACCCTGCAAGGAAGCTCCTTCTTCTTCCATTCAATGGAAAAAATGTGTCTGTTGCTTTTCCAATTATTGGTAAATATTTGGCATGGAAGATGGGGTCGACTCACCTAGTTCAAGTAGGACGTGATGTGATCATGGGTTGAAATAGGGATATATTTATTCATAAGATATAATCCTTCATCTTCACGAGAATAATCTATGTACACTAAATATTCTCTGTGATAGAGACACCACTTTATTCAGGTGTCAAGGTTGGAAATTAGCAAATGTCTTGAGATATAACAGGGAGAATTGGAACAACAATAGTGGATACAATAGTGAGGGTTGTAATAGGGTAGATTGGTGTGTATCATGCATATGAAGTCACTATGGATGGATGGGAAAACAAAGGTGGTGGGGGTAGGTGGTGATAAACCTCCATGGGTTGTATGATAGGTGGAAACACCCTTGTGGGGTAATGATATCCCAAGTGTTGGGAAAAAGTGGCCAAGGAACAAATTTTACCTATAACCTGGAATAAATGATGTGTGAAATGGGGGTGGTAGAAAATGGACAAATGGAGGTAGCGGTGACTGGAAAAAAAATGAACTAGCCTACATACACATTTATGATATTTTTATTAATACAAAAACATGAAATTCAACCAAAATAAGATAAAAGAATTCATATTAAAACAAGATTGAACTTTAGAAATGATAATTGGGTATGAGGCAATCTATCCATCCTAGGTGGGCATGGTTCATCAATCTATGAAACACAAACCTATATAAATACAACAAAATTATAGTTGATTTCTCATAAACAACCTATAGAAATAAAATAATTATCCTTTTACACATGTACATCATGCATTTCTGAGACCCCTTCTAAAAAAAATAGTGTACATAAAAAATTCCCATCATATTTTAGGAATACTTGAAACAAGATAACTAGAAGGGTAGAATTCTCAAAACAAGACAAGTTGACTTGATATTTTCACATAAATCTTCTACATTCTTTATCTTTGAAAGTATTCCGATGAACTTTTCATATCTTCAATCATGATTTATTGAAATCTTTTGGTTAAAGACTAACCATCAAAGATTGCATCATTAGGGAATTCTTAATGGACAGATGGGTGATTTAATGTAATCATCATATCAAGTTGGTCATAATCAAATGGGCGACAATAGTCTCCAAAGTGTAATGCGACATGAGGTACACTTTGATCTCAATGATAGGGGTTTCTTCAATATCCACTTTGATGACGATAACAACTTAGAGATTGTTGTCACTGACAAATGATGGTTCATTTTTCTAATCTTTTTGGAAGTTGATTTGTGAAACATGCATTGAGGTTGGGGATTGTGTAATATTCCAGATATAAACTAGTATGCAGAACATAAATAATTATCTAGAAATGGCAGATGAACAACAATATAACCAGAAAAACACCACAATAAAACCAAAATGATACCAGAATAACACCAGAAAGAGCACTTTGATTACTGAGAGAAATGTTCACTTGCCTCTTCGAGGGGGCAACCTCCAGCAGAGTAGATCTCTATTACAATAATATCCAGGACAAAGTTTCTCATACCCTCGACTCCTATTTATACTAAATATGTCTATCAAAAGAACCGTCTAGAGAAAGATCCTTTTAGAAGTGACATCGTCTATTAGGTCTTCTTACATTGGACTTATTCTTCCTTATTGCTAGACCTTATTAATATTGACCTTTATTACATTGAAATATATTATTCTACCAACGTGAGGGGTTAGGTCCCTAACATGTCCACCCCCACCCCCTAAAAACAACCTTGTCCTCAAGGCTTGAGATGAGGAAATTGTTGCAGAATGGTAGTCAATTCCCAAGTGGCATTTGCTGGAGTTGTATCTTTCCACTGGACTAACACTTCCTTGATGTTTTGCTAATGTAGACAACGCTTTCGCTGGTCTAAAAATGCTTGTGGTTGTAGCCAAATGGAGCCTTCTTCGTCCAACTTTGGAAGGTTGGTTTGAGTTTGACACTTAGTTCCAATCACCTTCTTTAAGCAAGAAACATGAAAAACAAGATGGAGCTTAGAATGACTAGGAAAAACTAACTAATAGGCCACATGTCCCACACGCTTGAGAACGGTATAAGGACCATAAAATTTAGGCGCCAGTTTTTGACATTGGTCATCCATGAGGGAATTTTTCTTGTAAGGTTGCAGTCGAAGAAACACATGATCCCCTTCTTCAAATTGACATTCAGATCGACCTTGATCTGCTTATTGCTTCATGTGATTCTGGGCCATAACCAAATTCTCTTTGAGGGTACAGAGAATAGCCTCTCGAATTGTAAGCATTTTTTCAACCACATAGACCTTCGAGACACTTGGAAAATATGAGAGAACTGAAGGTAGATTTTGTCCATATACCGCTTCAAAAGGGGTATTACAGGTAGTTGTATGGTACAAAGTGGTGTACCACCATTCAACTAGTGGTAACCATTGAGCCCACTGATTTTTCCTTTCCGATGCAAAACACCTCAAATATGTTTCCAAACACTTGATGACAACTTCAGTTTGACCATCAGTCTGGGGATGATAAGTTGTGATGAGATGCAATTGGGTGCCTTTTAGCTTGAACAATTCTTTCCAAAAATTGTTGGTGAAAGTTAGGTCGCGATAAAAAACAATAGAAGGCAACATGCCATGAAGCTTGAAGACCTGATCCATGAAAATTTGAGCCACAGTGGATGTTGTAAATGGGTGTTGAAGAAAATATAAATGAGCATACTTGGAAAGACGATAAACTACCACCATGATGACTAATTTATTTCCCAATTTAGGTAAGCCTACGATAAAATCCATAGAGATATCTCACCAAATAATAAGTAGAATCAGAAGTAGTTGTAGTCTTTCTGTAGATTTCACTGTTTCTCCTGTGTTGTGTTGACACACATCACATTCAACCAAAAAATTATGAATGTCATGTTTCATACCATCCCAAAAAAAGAACGTTTGACCCGGTCATAGGTTTTGGTAAACCCAGAGTGCCTAGATGTGGGTGTAGCATAAAGCTCATAAAGTACTGTGGATTTAAGTTTTCTTTGTTTACTTAAATACAAACAACCTTTGTATCGAAGCTCATCATTGAGCCAATAATACCCGGGGGAAACTGGAGAATTGGACTGCAATTGTTGTATCAGATGCAAACTTTTGGGATCGTGTAGCCATTCTTGGTGAACATCTTGGAGCCAATATGGTACAATGAAGGAGAGAGAAAAAGGGACCCTTCATCTTCATATATTCTGAAAAGTGCATCAACAACCACATTGTCTTTGCCTTTCTTGTAAATGATCTCATAATCATATCCAAAGAGCTTAGTCACCCATTTTTGTTGATCTGGGGACGAAAGGCATTGTTCTAGAAAATACTTGAGGATTTGATGATCTGTCTTAATTTGGAAGTGTTTGCCCCATAGATAAGGGCGATAAATATCCACAACATGCAGAATAGCCAACATTTCCTTTTCATAAATTGATTTTCCAAAATTTCGCTCGGACAATTGTTTGCTAGTAAAGGCCAAAGGCCGACCCTCTTGCATAAGGACAATGCCAATTCATTTCCTAAAAGCATCACATTCCAAGACAAAGGTCTTTGCGAAATCAGGAAGGGCCAGGACTGGAGTGGTTCACATAGCCATCTTCAAGGTTTGAAAATCATGAGTAACTGTTGGAGTCCAAGTGAAAGAATTCTTTTGAAGGAGTGCAATGAGAGGTGTCACAATATTTCCATAATTCTTAACAGACTTGTGATAATAACATGTTAAACCTAGAAATCCACACAAGATTTTGAGAGTCTTTGGGTGAGGCCAATCTTGCATAGTTTCAATCTTCTTAGGATCCACCCTGACGTCGACCTTTCTAACAAGATGACGCAAGTACTCGATTTTTGAGGTGCCAAAAGCACATTTAGATTGTTTGAGGAAAAGATGGTGCCGAGAGAGTATATGGAGAACTCGATCCACATGAGAAATATGGGTTGTCCAAGTTTTACTATAGATGAGGATATCATAAAAAAAAACTAAGACAAAATGACGGAGAAAAGGACGAAAGACATGATTCACGAGGCTTTGGAAAGTGGAGGGAGAATTACACAAGCCAAAGGGCATGACCAAAAAATCATAGTGGCCCTCATGAGTTCTAAATGCAGTGTTAGGAATGTCTACCTCTTTCATACGGATCTAGTGGTAGCCAGAATGAAGATCAAGTTTAGTAAATGTTGGCACAGGGGCAGACCCAGGGTTCAATGCTACAACAACGAACCAATAAATCCCTTACGATCGACCCTTTCGACAACACCTGTGAATAAGATGAAGTCTCACCCGAGGTATAGGCAGGGGTGGTTACAAGACTCAGGTGTCTGCAACCTTAGCTGGGACACAGATCTGTGATTATAACAATTAATACAACTCTTAGCACCGTTAGTCCCTCGATATGCAATCACTATTCATTTCACTGATAAAACAGAGCTTCGTAGCATTCACACTAATCTACAGTATTTAAGCACTTAACATATAAATGGATCAGAAGGAGAATATCAAGCACTAAGCATGACTATCTTGATCAGATCTAATATTCTCACATATCATAAGCACAAATCATAAGTAGATATATCTAAACATATCAAAGCGCTTAGAAAATATCATGTGAATACATCAAGACAAAGAACAAAGCACATAACACAATGTTTACATGGTTCACCCCCACCATGGGGCTACATCCACCAACTCTTCTTATTTATTGTCTTCAGTCAATCTGTTACAAGCACAAAGCCTTCAAAACCCTTACTTTGCATAGGAAAAAAGATATGCGCAACTCACTAGATCCTTCTTCATTGCGTTACAACACTAAGCCCTCCACAATCTACTACAAGGACCTGGACTTAGCTCTGCAAGTCTCTTATAGTCTCTACTCGCACTTAGCATACATTCACATCACATAGATGCACTATTATCCTCCTTCTTACATTGCCTATCCTTCTATTTATACATACAAAATAGGCCTAAACATGGGTAAACCCATGGGATGACATCCCATTCTCGTTACATATTCCCAAAAACCCAAAAAGGGGCCCGAGATCCCGTGATCTTCGCTTCGTCCTGCACTCCTCCTTCGACAGGCTGTCGAAGTCCCAAAATAGGTCAACATGACCAAGAAACTCCCAAAACTTGGTCAAGGGCCAACATTAAAGAACTAGGCACCACTCAATTCATCCAAGAGGTCATCGATGAGAGGAATGGAAATTTTTTCTTTAATGGTGAGTTTGTTGAGGGCGCGGAAGTCAAGACACCTATGCCAAGAAACTTATTTCTTAACGACCATGACCACAAGAGAAGAGTATAGGCTTGTACTAGGGCGAATAACACCTGCATTGAGCAGTTCGTGAACAATTTTCTCAATTTTAATTTTTTGGGAAAAGGGGTGATGATAAGGACATATATTGGGAGGAAGGCTTCCTAGGAAAAATGGAATGGAATGATCATGAACACCATAGGAAGGAGGGATTCCATGGGGAGTGGAAAAAACCACTTGATGTTTAGAGAGGATGGATTGGAGGTCTTGCAGCACAAAGGGTGTCTCAGTTGCTTCTATGGCATAGAGTTGGGCAATAATGCTAGAATGAGATTATTTGAGCAGCTTTTCCATGCGATGGGAACTGATGATCTCCAGTGAACCGATGGTGATGACTTGGAACTTATATTGTTGGACCTTTTGGTTGAATTTCATGGTTAATTCCTTAAAATCCATGAGAATGGGACTGAAAGTCCTTAGCCATTCTACACCTAACACAATGTCACAACCTCCCATGTTGATAACAAACATATGAAATTTCAGGTGGTATTCACCAATTTGGAGACGCACATTTTCACAACTCCATCCACATTTCATGGACCCGCCATTGACAATCATGATTTGAAAATTATTGACTGTACGAATATAGAAATTAGTTTCTTAGGCAATGTGGAGATGAATAAAATTATGGGTTCTTCACTATCAACAAGAATGATGACCTTCCTATGCTTGATGTAACTAATTAGCTTGAGGTTTTGGGGAGAAGAGAAACCAGTGAGAGAATTTAGGGAAATGACCGGTTCTACTTCAGGAGGCTCCGAGGGAGGGGTTATGTTAGTGGGTTCAGGTGACACAGACACAAGGGAAGCCTCAACATCCTCTTTTGAAACATCCTCCAAGATGGAAATAAAAATATTTTTTTTCTTACACTTGTGTCGAGAAAAATATTTGTCATCACAATTATAACAAAGGCCTTTGAGTTGGCGTTCATCCATTTCATCCCTGGTCAATTTCTGGATCTTTAGAGGAGTAGAAGGAGGAGTGAGAGTTACTGGTTTAGTGCGAGGAATAAAGGAGGGTTTTTAGTTTTTAGAAGAGACAATCTGTTGTGATTCCTTAGCTCTTTTAGTAGAGTCCACCCAAATTTGAGGCCGAGCCATGAGGACATGGGCACGAATCTCATCCTTGAGGCAACTGATAAAAAAAAAGCATCAGACATGCCCTTTGTATGAAAAGCCAATTGCTCAAAAGAAGCTATAAAGTCTTCCATTGTGCCATATTGCTTCAACTTTGTTAAATGGTGGAAGCGTTCATAAAGCTTTGCCACAAAGTGTTTCCAAGACACATACCCTTGGCGAGCATTTTTTATCTATTGCCACCATTGCCAACGTTCTTGATCTAGATGGAGAACACCATTCCGAAGTTTGGCCAACTCATCTTTAATGCCATACAAAGATAAATAACGTTCCATTTTAGTTTCCCAATAAGTGGGATCTGAGCCATCAAATTTGGTCACATCCACACGCCGAAGGCGTAGGTCACGCTGAAAGTGATGGGGCTGAAAATTTTGGGAATGAGAGGAAGTTTCACCTTTGGTATGCAAAGGTGGGTTAGATAAGGGAAGATCTACAGGGATATGCAGCTTGGCGTAGATCATCGTGGTGATAGATTCAAGCTGGGTAGTAATGTCTTGTTTGAGGTCTTGTTTGAGTTCCTTGATTCAGGCGACGATGGAGGAATGCATGTTTTTATAGATGGTGGCAATATTGGCACTGAGTTTTCTTGCTTCTTGTTGGGTTTCTATGAAATTAGAGTGCAAGGTATTGAAGCGAGCTTCCAAGTCTTGGCTATGGGTATGGGCCATGATGACTAGGGAACATGAAAAGGGGTGGGTGGGACCACACAGAAAATAGGTTATGGGTGAAGTGTATCAAAATGATCAGGGTGACGAGTTGAATCCAATGGGGTAAAGCCCAAATAAGGGTGTTGGAAGGGAGTCAGGTCCACGAGAAAAAAAAATTGCTGAAAAATGATAGATATGACTGCGATAAGGGTGAAGAGAGAAATCCAACGGAATAGGTCTCAAATAATGGTGCCAACATGATCCATACATTTTTTTTTTACTCCTACGGATTTATACTCCAATTTGAAGAATACTGCAGTGATGAAATGCCCAAATGCTTAACAGGAAGAAATGTGTAGTAATTTTGCAACTCGAACGCAGGAGACACAGTTGTGCGGCAATAAATCTTATATGTTTTGTTTTTTTTTCCATCCCAAAGGTTATGTATTCAAGGGTTCTACAGACAAGGGTTTTTCTTGTGCTATATCTCTCTGATATACGTGCGGGGTCCAACAATAGTACTTGGCCCAATATCTCAGGGCACCAACTAAGGAGGCTAGAACATGCCCTTAGCCATACTACCCGACTACCCAGGTACTAGAGAGTATCTTCCCGAGTGTTGTTCTTGGTGGCACTATAGCAGTTATGTGGACGATCGGTTTATCTATGGATGGATTTAGGAGATCTATGTTGAACCGTATACAGGTGTTTTCTGATGTGCTACCACTCGAAGGGGTACCAATAGGAGTTACAAGGGTGACCAACATATGTGCACTTAAGTACCACTTGTATTTCCTGCGTGTATGAATCCACGACCACGGGCTTATGCGCGTAATGAAAAATCTGTGTAGCTTAAAGACGTTAGAATACGTCTCTACCCTGGAAAAAAAATTACCCACACTTTTCTGCTGAGGAAGGTGCTCTGATACCACTTGTAATATTCTAGATATAAAATAGTATGAAGAAAAAAATTAATTAGCTATAAATGGCAGAAGAACAACAATATAACTAGAACAACACCACAATAAAACCAAAATGATACCATAATAACACTAGAAAGAGCACTTTGATTACTGAGAGCAATGTTCACTTGCCTCTTCGAGGGGGAAGCCTCCAACATAGCAGATCTCTATTACAATAATATCCAAGACAAAATTTATCATACCCTCGACTCCTATTTATACTAAATATGTCTATCAAAAGAACCATCTAGACGATGATCCTTCTAGAAGCGAAAGCTTCTATTAGGTCTTCTTACATTGGACTTATTCTTCTTTATTGCTAGGCCTTATCAATATTGACCTTTATTACATGGAAATATATTATTCTACCTACGTGAGGGGTTAGGTCCCTAACAGATTGCATTGCATAACATGAAATTCATTCGACTTAGGTACTAGGTTGGAGGGGACTCTATTATGATAAATTCATCATTACTTCAACTTCGGTGCTAGGTTTGAGGGTATCTATTGTGATAATTTGTCCAATAATTTCATTCAATGTCATCCATTTTTGGCATACTAATTGGTGGGGAAAAGAAAAATGATGACAAATTCCTGGTTGATGGCTTAATACCCCATGAAAATAAAATAGATAATAAAAACTTTAAAAATCACACAATCCTAAAAGCTGAACAATCCATGAAAAGTATTGGATTCAACTACAAGAATATTCTACTTAGATATACAATTTGACATGGAAAAGTCCACTTAAGAAAAAATTAACAAAGAATGAGATATAATGAAGGACAATACTAATTGTAGGGTAGAGAGAGAAACCATTTGATTGATACCAACTTACAATAAAGCAAAGAAACCCCACTTACCCAAGGGAACCATCCCAAAATTCCATATGACTTTAGCTAACTCCAATAACCACCTCAAATTGAAAATGCATTACCAAAAACTACAAATGAGGTAGTGGAAGTGTGAAATAGGCACTATAATAACCTAATGAGCCAAAGGGGAGGCCACCCTTATAACCAACTAGAAATATAAATATGCACAAGAGAAAGAAAAAAAATAATACCTAAATATGAATAATTTTGTGTACCTAGCCACAATATAAATAGAGTTATCTCTCTCTCTCTCTCTCTCTCTCTCTCTCTCTCTCTCTATATATATATATATATATATATAAGAACAAAGAGATATGGTCAAGATACTAACCTTCTATGTGGAACTTTCATGTCCAATGGCTTCCATCAACCCATAACAAGTTTGTTTGCAACTCAAACATATATGAGGGTCACATGAACTAGGATGTGAATGCCTAGTTTGTCCATGTGGCCTCTCCTGGCCAAACTTTGTTGTAGGGCCCGAAGGCCAAACCCCCCCCACTGCCAACATGACATGAAGGTATCTCTTGGTGGGCTAATGTTATGAATATTATGAATATACTATGTTGCACCAAGCTATGAGTCAAGGTGGATATGGATGACTAGGTTTGGGTAATGTTTTCTAGTATGGGAGGATGTTGAAAAAGGAGGTCAGGCCTCCACAATGGGTCATCCCTAGTATTTTTTCAATCCTGTGTGGACCCACAACCTACCCCCTGAAATTCACCAATATCAAAGTAGTTGACATGGTGACCTAAAACAACCTTAACTCATAATTTCCTAAGGAAATACAAAGGCGCCTTCTTATTATTGCATGGAGGTTTTATCAAATACCATGAACCACCAATCCATACAATTGTCTAAAAATGGTTGGTAGGTGTACCGATCCATACAAACACATTTCTTTTTGACTAAAGAATGTGTTACAGTTCTTGGGTCAATAAACAAAGTCATCGAGTCTTGTTTTGAAATATTGAGATCTCTAACTTTCTTTTTATTAAGTCCAATCCTATAATAGTCAAACATTATAGCCTTGTAATCACAAATGTGTGTTTATTGGCCTTGAGCAGTTGTAATAGAAGTAGCAATGGTATCTAGGGATGTGGCTAGTGAAAGCCATGACGACTCTTTGGTATTTCTTAAGTCTTTTATAAGGGTTCTTAGTGACCTCAACCCTACATCAATTTCATTGTTTATATTTTTTGGTATTGGATTTGGGTTGGGTTTATCTTCATGTGGTGATATTGGGTTTGTTTTTTCTCTAGGTGCAGGTTCCATGTTAATTAAGTATGTTTCATTTTAATAAATGAATGTTTTATATAATTTAAAGAAATTATGTTCAATATATAAATAATTAAATTCAATGAAATACTTACCTGGAACCAATTGATGACCATGACAATAGATTCCTACATTTTTTTGTCAATATATCATCAAATGTAGCACCTCAATTTGCTCAATAACTCTTGAAACGTGTGTCACAATCTATTGATAACAATGGACCAATCGTGAACCTTTTGTCAAATTAAAATAGAAGGAACACATGTTCATTCCTACAACATGCAAATGTTCCTAGGAAGACACATACACTCTTAAGAATGCTTAGATAGAGTAGAGTTGACAACCTTCATAGCGATTCAGGGAACATTTGAGGTTGCGAGCTCATGAATGTGTGCACATTTCTACGAATGTGAGCACGTCCATGGACTCCCCATTACAACTTTTTCTACCAACATCTTCGCGAAAGAACCCATATATATATAAAGGACCACCATAAATCCATCTTGACTTTGAATCTATAATGCGTCAAGAGGGATCAAATCCTTCAAGGTGAAAACCCTTTTTAGATTGAAAAAACTTGAGGAAACGTTTGCACCTTGAAAGATTTGATCCCTCTCGACACAGGATAAATCTAGAGCTAAAATGGATCTACATTGTTTTATTCTGCATGGTGGAAAATTTGGCATAGGATTGAGGACTCTATATTTTTTGTTCTTGACAAGGAAAAGCACACCACTGGTGTGGGAGAGAGAGGCAACCACAAAAGGAAGAAATTGTACGATTGGAGCGAATCATATGGAAGTGTTCGTACATGTTTTCGTGCATGTACATGGGTTTCAGTGGGAACCATCACACACGTGCGTAGGTTGAAGTAGAAACAGTTACGTACATACGCGAGTTGCAGTGGGAACAATTGCGTACATTAGTACATAGTTTTTCTGGGCAAGTGCAGGTTCGTACATACTGACAAGTGACAACAATAGGTTGTACATGTGGTCTGCAATAGATTTGTGGGAAGAAGATATTTCCAGGATATTTGTTGAGGTTTGGTTTTTCTGATTTGTATGGTTATTGGAGGACAAGGTTGTTCTCATATTTTGGTGAAATTGTGTTGGCTGAGAGGACAGGTTTTGTCCTAAGATTTGGTAATATTTGTATTTCCTGGGAGGGCTGGTTTTTCCCTCAGGATTTTTGAATTTGAGAAGGCTATAAGAACATAAATATTGTGTCTCATATGTGTTGATGATTTATCTTTGATCTTTTGTGTTTCCGCTGCATATAATTTCAGTCAATAATCTTCAGTGTAAAATTGTTCAGTGATAACAACTAGGGTTTTACGGTTAGATCACTAGGAAACAATTTTCAAAACTGAAAATCAGTCACATAGAGTTGCATGTGAAAATTGATAGATTTTAATAAAAGCAATGTAGATCCATTTTAGCTTTGGATCTATCATGTGTCGAGAGGGATCAAATATTTCAAGGTGCAAACGTTTCCTCATGTTTTTTCAATCTAAAAAGAGTTTTCACCTTGAAGGACTTGATCCCTCTCGACACATTATAGATCTAAAGTTAAGATGGATTTATGGTGGATATATATATATATATATATATATGGGTGCTTTTACGAAGATGATGGTAAAAAATGTTGTAATGGGGAGTCCATGAGCGTGCTCACATTCTTAGAAACGTGCACATGTTCATGAGTTCACAACTCTATGTGACTAATTTCAGATTCAAAAATTGTTCCTAGTGATCTAACAATAAAACCTTGGTTGTTATCATTGGACAATTTTACATTGAAAATTATTAATTGAAATTATATGCAGCAAAAACATAAAATATCAGATATGAATCATCAACACATACGAGACACAATATTTCTATTCTTGTAACCTTAACAAATTCAAAAATCCTTAAGGAAAAACCAGACCTCCCAGCCAATACAAATATCACAAAATTTGAAGACAAAACCCGTCCTCTCAGCTACAATTTTGCCAAAATATGAGAACAACCTTGTCCTCCAATAACCATACAAATCCGAAAAACCAAACCTCAACAAATATCCTGGAACTATATTTTTCCCACAATTTTTTTGCAGACCACCTGTATGACCTGTTGGCGTCACATGTCAGTCTATACGAACTTGCACTTTCCCCCAAAAAACTATGTATGAATGTACACGACTGTTCCCACTACAACTTGCGTACATATGCCACTATTTCCACTGCAACCTATGTATGCACGTGATTTTTCCCACTGAAACCCACATAGATGCACAAAAACCTATACAGACACTTCCATACGATTCGCTCCACTCGTATAGTTTCTTCCTTTTGCAACTACCTCTCTCTCCCACACGAGTGGTGCATTTTTCTCTGCCAAGAATAGAAAATAAAGAGTCCTCAACCCTAGGCCAGGTTTTCCACCATGCAGAATTTCCATTTTCTCAAATCACCAAGCCTCCTAGAACAAGCATAGACTCACTTATGTTGACTCCATCCTTTCACAATGAACAAATGTCACAATGACCTCTCTCCTTTATATACAAGTCCAATGAGTGAGTTTAGGCACCCCTTCTAAACTCACTAATTACTTAGAATATTGTATTCCTCTTTATGGGTGTGACACAGCATCACAAGCCCACAAAGCCAATCAACTTTCCCATGAGGCCCTAGCCTCATTTCAGGGCTGATTTTGTTGAAACGAAAGGTTGATCTGGTGCCAACAAAGATTCCCACATGCCTAGTCCACCTCGACCTCTTATGGGAATACCTTCTGAAGCTACAACAAACAACAAAATCATCATGAGGTTGAAAGTAAGAGATGTTGTTGGAAGCCCATGAAAATTGAAATGGCTAGTATTGGAGTATTAGTGTCGTTTATGATTGGAACCATCAAGAGGTTACGAGTAAGATGTTATGAGCGTTGAGTTAACAATGTGAGAACATTGTTTTCGTGAGTTTTTGGTTGAAAGTGAAACATCTCAGAAAGAAGCAAAGTGATACATCTCAATCCTTTTNTGCACATGTTCATGAGTTCATAACTCTATGTGACTAATTTCAGATTCAAAAATTGTTCCTAGTGATCTAACAGTAAAACCTTGGTTGTTATCATTGGACAATTTTACATTGAAAATTATTAATTGAAATTATATGCAGCGAAAACATAAAATATCAGATATGAATCATCAACACATACGAGACACAATATTTCTATTCTTGTAACCTTAACAAATTCAGAAATCCTGAAGGAAAAACTAGACCTCCCATCCAATACAAATATCACAAAATCTTAAGACAAAACCCGTCCTCTCAGCTACAATTTCGCCAAAATATGAGAACAACCTTGTCCTCCAATAACCATACAAATCTGAAAAACCAAACCTCAACAAATATCCTGGAACTATATTTTTCCCACAATTTTTTTGCAGACCACCTGTATGACCTGTTGGCGTCACATGTCAGTCTATACGAACCTACACTTTCCCCCAAAAAACTATGTATGAATGTACACGACTGTTCCCACTACAACTTGCGTACATACGCCACTATTTCCACTGCAACCTGTGTACACACACGACTTTTCCCACTGAAACCCACATAGATGCACAAAAACCTATACAGACACTTCCATACGATTCGCTCCACTCGTATAGTTTCTTCCTTTTGCAACTACCTCTCTCTCCCACACGAGTGGTGCATTTTTCTCTGCCAAGAATAGAAAATAAAGAGTCCTCAACCCTAGGCCAGGTTTTCCACCATGCAGAATTTCCATTTTCTCAAATCACCAAGCCTCCTAGAACAAGCATAGACTCACTTATGTTGACTCCATCCTTTCACAATGAACAAATGTCACAATGACCTCTCTCCTTTATATACAAGTCCAATGAGTGAGTTTAGGCACCCCTTCTAAACTCACTAATTACTTAGAATATTGTATTCCTCTTTATGGGTGTGACACAGCATCACAAGCCCACAAAGCCAATCAACTTTCCCATGAGGCCCTAGCCTCATTTCAGGGCTGATTTTGTTGAAACGAAAGGTTGATCTGGTGCCAACAAAGATTCCCACATGCCTAGTCCACCTCGACCTCTTATGGGAATACCTTCTGAAGCTACAACAAACAACAAAATCATCATGAGGTTGAAAGTAAGAGATGTTGTTGGAAGCCCATGAAAATTGAAATGGCTAGTATTGGAGTATTAGTGTCGTTTATGATTGGAACCATCAAGAGGTTACGAGTAAGATGTTATGAGCGTTGAGTTAACAATGTGAGAACATTGTTTTCGTGAGTTTTTGGTTGAAAGTGAAACATCTCAGAAAGAAGCAAAGTGATACATCTCAATCCTTTT
>JZKD02S1879616.1:61133-80017 GCA_000966675.3 Picea glauca
GATGCTAGGGAAACATCACCTCCTTCTTCAGTGGAGGTTTTTTCCTCTGTGGAAGAGGTACTATCAGGCCCCTTTGGTTTATCAACCTTCTTAGACTTGAAATATTTCTTATAATGCCCTGTTTTACCACACTTCTAGCATTTCCTCAAAGATTTTCCTGGAGATTTAGATCTACCTGTAGATTTAGGTCTCCCCCCCGAAGACTTGCCAGGATTCATGTCTTGGGTACGACCTCTTACAAATAAATCATCTATGCTATGACCATCCATGCTTTTCTGCCTCATCTCTTTAGATAACAAGGATGCAACTACATCCTCATAATTCAATGTGGATTGAGTGGTACTACCAATTGCTACAACCAGATTATCCCAAAAGTCCAACAAAGAACATAACAAAGTAATACACTTATCTTCTTCTGCAATCATAATATTAACAGAGACAAGTTGACTTACCAGAGTATTAAAGGCATTTAGATGTTCTGTCATAGAATCTCCATCCTCCGTCCTAAGATGATACAACTTCTTTCGAAGAAACAACTTGTTTACTAGGGACTTTGATTGATACAAATTCCCTAACTTACCCCATAGTTCCTTGGTTGTAGATTCTCCCGAGACATTCAACAACACCGAATCTGCCAGGCAGAGTCGAATAGTACTCCTTTCTCTTCTATCCAACTTCTATCAATATTCCTTCGCCATACCAGTAGGTGGTGTACTAATAGTTAGTGTACTAGTAGGTTGTGTACCAGTCGATTGTGTGCCAGTAGGTTGTGTACCATGATCCACAATGATCCATTGTTCTTTGTCTACAAGAAGGTCCTCCATCTTGATCTTCCATAGCTCAAAGTTCTTACCATTGAACTTCTCTATCTCGATTCTAGATGAGCTCTCGATTCCTCTTTCTATACTCGAATCTCCACTGCAAAATCTCCCACTAAAAACAGGTTTATCACAGACCCAAGATAAGCTTGATCTATCAAGACTGAGCCAAACCCTCAACAACAAAGGTGTCCCTTTAAAGCCAAAATAGAGCTCTGATACCACATGTAAGTTTTAAACCTGTGAAGTAAAGCAATGCATATATATTCTTAAGTAAAACAAAAATTAATCAATGGCTCATTCACATAACACACAAAGATTTATACCAGAAACCCTCAACCGGGGAAAACCTATCTTATATTCATTATATTGAATTTCACCATTCACCATACAATATATACAATGTTTTCAGGTATTCCGTAGATACCAAAACCCTAATCCCTTAATCTGGGATTAATTTAGAAATCTGCTAAAAATAGCANCATTTAGATGTTCTGTCATAGAATCTCCATCTTCCATCCTAAGATGATACAACTTCTTTCGAAGAAACAACTTGTTTACTAGGGACTTTGATTGATACAAATTCCCTAACTTATCTCATAGTTCCTTGGTTGTAGATTCTCCCGAGACATTCAACAACACCGAATCTGCCAGGCAGAGTTGAATAGTACTCCTTTCTCTTCTATCCAACTTCTACCAATATTCCTTCAACATACCAGTAGGTGGTGTACTAATAGTTTGTGTACTAGTAGGTTGTATACCAGTCGATTGTGTGCTAGTAGGTTGCATACCAGTAGGTTGTGTACCAGGATCCACAATGATCCATTGTTCTTTGTCTACAACAAGGTCCTCCATCTTGATCTTCCATAGCTCAAAGTTCTTACCATTGAACTTCTCTATCTCGATTCTAGATGAGCTCTCCATTCCTCTTTCTATAATCGAATCTCCACTGCAAAATCTCCCACTAAAAACAGGTTTATCACATACCCAAGATAAACTTGATCTATCAAGACCGAGCCAAACCCTCAACAACAAAGGYRTCCCTTTRAAGCCAAAAWWGAGCTCTGATACCACATGTAAGTTTTAAACCTGTGAAGTAAAGCAATGCATATATATTCTTAAGTAAAACAAAAATAAATCAATGGCTCATTAACATAACACACGAAGGTTTATACCAGAAACCCGCAACCGGGGAAAACCTATCTTATATTCATTATATTGAATTTCACCATTCACCATACAATATAGACAATGTTTTCAGGTATTCCGTAGATACCAAAACCCTAATCCCTTAATCTGGGATTAATTTAGAAATCTGCTAAAAATAGCAAAAACCGCCCAAAAAAAAAATTGAGGCGCTACGCGTATCCAGGGGGAAAATACCTGGCCCCCCCTGGGACCCCCCTAGGAAGCACCCGATGCACATGATACAAAGAGAACTACTAGGGGGATCATCGGACGCAGTTGTTGAATCTGACGTCCCCACACACACACATGCAAATAATATAACACATACCCAACATGCAGGACAAGTCTACAATATCTATGACATTTTACTATGGTTGAACATGTTTGACTATGGTGGACCATGGTCAACTATGGATAACAATGTATGGTTATGTTTTACCATGGTTTACTATGATTAACTTTTGTTGGCCATGGTTGATTATGTTTGACTATGATTGAATTTGATCAACCATGACTTACTTTGGTTGAATTTGGTTGACCATGTTGACATATTATTTTCCATTGTCGACTATGTTTAATTTTGGTCGTCTTTGCATGAATATGTTTGAGTATGGTTGAATATGTTCGATTATGGTTCATTCAAATAATTATGGTTGACTATGGTTAGCCATGGTGGACTATGTTTGAAGAGGGTTGAACATGGTTGATTATAGTTGACGTTTAGTTGATCATGTTTGACCATGTTTGATTTTGGTGAACTTTGCATGAATATGTTTGACTTTGGTTTAATATGCTTGAGTGTAGTTGATTCAAATAATTATGGCTGGTGGAATATGTTTGAAGAGGGTTGAACATGGTTGATTATAGTTGACATTTAGTCTATCATGGTTGATCATGTTTGATTTTGGTCAACTTTCCATGAATATGTTTGAATTTGGTTGAATACGTTTGAGTACGATTGACTCAAATAATTATGGTTGATTACAGTTAACCATGTTGGACTATGTTTGAAGAGGGTTGATTGTGGTTGATGATGGATGATTATAGTTAACATTTAGTTGATCATGGTTGAAACTATTTGACTATGGTTGATCATGGTTGATTTTTATTGACTATGGTTGATAACGCTTGACCATGGTTCACCATGTTTTACCATGGTAGACTAGTTCTCCATGTTTGACCATGGTCAACCATACTCAACCATGTTCACCATGTTTCACCACATTATGAAAGGAGGTTGATATATTGATATATGATGGTTCACATAGTCAACCATGGTTCACCATGTTTGACTATTGTTGATTTTGATAAATGGCTCACCATAATCAACCATGGTTATTGATAAATGGGTCTCCTAAGGAAAATAATAAAATAAAATTTATAAGTTTTCAAAGGAAGAAAAAGAAAACGAATTATTTTAATTGTATTTTCAACTTATCTCCTTATATGTTTACTCAAATTTCAACTATCGGCATTTGTCAAATGTAGAATTAAATTCCACATCCAACGAGTACCCACTCTACATTGTTATGATAGACTCACAATGAGATACAATGAAAATACATGAAAAAACATGTTTCTCTTCAAGAAAAATGTGTTTTTTCATGTATTTCTAGTGTATCTCACTATGGGTCTATCAAAAGTATGCTGAGTGGGACTCATTGGAATCAAAATTTAACTCCTGCATCCAAGGAGTGCCTAAGAAACATGTTTTTTTCATATATTTTCATTGTATCTCACTGTTTCTATCAAAAGGATGTGGAGTGGGTACTCGTTGGATACAAAAGTTAACTCTGCATCTGATGAATGCTTACACTTGAAATTTGAGTAAAATTATGAGATAAGTTGAAAATATGACTAAAAAAGTAGTTTTATTTCTTTTCCTATGAAAATATTTACCTTTATGGTTGACATCATCATATTGAATCCTATTGGTTCATTTAAAATTGATTTTGATAATACATTTTTTGTTTTGAGGTCTATTTTTATTTCAAAATTCTCTTAATGCATGGTTGATTAAAATTTGCCAATTTTTGACCATGGTTTTCCATAATAAAACATGTTTAAGATGGTTGACCATGGTTGAATTTGAATTACTATGGTTGTTTATAGTTGAATGTGGTTGACCACAAGTGACCATGGTTGGCCATGGTTAACTAGGTGATCATGGTTAACCATGTTTTAATATGGTTGATTTTTGGTGTCCATAGTTGATTTTGGTTAGCCATTATTCACTATGGTTGACTTTGGCTTACCATGGTCAACCATGTTTAAATATGGTTGATCATGGTTTATTTAGGTTGACTATGATTCACTTTGGTTGACCATGTTTGGTTGTGGTCAGCCATGGTTGACTATAATTCACCATGCTAATTATGTTTAACCATAGTTGACTATGGTAATGTTACATTGCATTGTTTATTTTAGTTAACTTATGTCAAATAACTACATTCCTCAATGGTTATGTTTCATTTTCACATCCACAAAGGATTTTATCACATTGCGATGTTCTTCAAGACTTATGTTGGATTATAACATTCCTTGATGGTTGTGTTACATTGTGATGTTCATTTTCATTTCCTTATGACAAATTATTGCATTTCCTTTGTTGACTATGGTTCACTTTGGTTTACCATGCTTGGCCATGGTTGGCTAAAGTCGAATATGGTTCACTTTGGTTTACCATGCTTGACCATGCTTGACTACAATTGACCATGTTGATTATGTTTAACCATAGTTCACTGTGGTAATCTCACATTGTGACATTCATATTTATTCACTTGTGTCAAATTGCTACATTCAACAATGGTTGTGTTGCATTTAGACATTTACTAAGGATTTGATCACATTGTAACATTTCTCAAGGATAATGTTGGATTATGTCATTCCCTAATGGTTGCATCACATTGCAATGTTCATCTTCCTTGCCTCATGTTGAATTACTACATTCCTTTTCTTGAGTATGATTCACTTTGGTTTACCATGTTTGGCCATGGTTAGCCATGGTTGACTACAATTATATCGAATTACTACATTCCTTTTGTTGGCTATGTTTCATTTTGGTTTACTAGATTTGACCATGGTTGACTATGGTTGACCATGGTTGACCATGTTGATTATATTTAACCATAGTTGACTAGGTATTGTCATAGCGTGACATTCATCATAGTTCACTTATGTCAAATTTCTATGTTCATCAATGGTTGTGTCGCATTTTGACATCCATCAAGGATTTTATCACATTGCAATATTCCTCAAGGATTGTCTTTGGATTGTGACGTTCCCCAATGGTTACATTGCAACGTTCATCTTCATTTCCTTAAGTCGAAATATTGCATTCATCAATATTTATATCGCATTGTGATGGTATTAATGGTTTTGTTTCCTTGTGACATTCCTTAAGAGTTATGTTGGCCATGGTTTGTTATGGTTAACATTAGATTACTACGATTAACCATAGTTGACTTAGGATATCAATGATTGACTTTGGTTGACCATGGTTAGCCATGATTGACTATGTTTTACTATAGTTGACCATGGTTGTCTATGGTTGACCACTATTAACCATGGTTTACTTTAGTTGTCCATGGTTGGTCATCATTAACTATGGATGACCTTAGTTAACCATGTGTTAATATGGTTGAATTCGGTTGGCCTTAGTTTGCTATGGTTGATGTTGACTTACTATGGTTAAGTATGGTTGACTATGGTTTTTTATGATTCACTTTGGTCAACCATGGTTGGTCATGGTTGACTATTCTTGACCATGTCAATTATTTTTAACCATAGTTGACTATAGTAATGTCGCATTGCGACATTCATTTTGGTTGAATTATGTTGATTTGTTATGTTCCTCAATGGTTGTGTCACACTGTGACAACTATTATCGCAAGATTCGTACTTGTGGAAAATCCCCAACGCAAGTCCCCAAATCTGTGTAACTACAAGATAATCTACCACTGTCACCTTAGTAAGAAATCCCCTCGTTTTAGTGATGGAGGAGATCCACCACAATGGAGGCTTACCCGATGACCTCAAGGGATCAAAGTAGAATTTGTTTTAGCCAAGCCTATGCTAGGATATTTAGACACTTAGGATTTAGTTAAGATATACTTGGTCTAATGTGTCATTATGTAAAAGTGTGTTTNTAAGTTTTAAACCTGTGAAGTAAAACAATGCATATATATTCTTAAGTAAAACAAAAATTAATCAATGGCTCATTCACATAATACACAAAGATTTATACCAGAAACCCTCAACCGGGGAAAACCTTTCTTATATTCATTATATTGAATTTCACCATTCACCATACAATATATACAATTTTTTCAGGTATTCCATAGATACCAAAACCCTAATCTCTTAATCTAGGATTAATTTAGAAATCTGCTAAAAATAGCAAAAACCGCCCAAAAAAAAATTTGAGGCGCTACGCGTATCCAGGGGGGAAATCCCTGGCCCCCCTAGAACCCCCCTAGGAAGCGCCCGACGCACATGATACAAAGAGAACCACTAGAGGGATCATCAGACGCAGTTGTCGAACCACACACACACATGCAAATAATATAACACATACCCAACATGCAGGACAAGTCTACAATATCTATGACATTTTACTATGGTTGAACATGTTTGACTATGGTGGACCATGGTCGATTATGGATAACAATGTATGGTTATGTTTTACCATGGTTTACTATGATTAACTTTTGTTGGCCATGGTTGATTATGTTTGACTATGATTGAATTTGATCAACCATGACTTACTTTGGTTGAATTTGGTTGACCATGTTGACATATTATTTTCCATTGTCGACTATGTTTAATTTTGGTCGTCTTTGCATGAATATGTTTGAGTATGGTTGAATATGTTCGATTATGGTTCATTCAAATAATTATGGTTGACTATGGTTAGCCATGGTGGACTATGTTTGAAGAGGGTTGAACATGGTTGATTATAGTTGACGTTTAGTTGATCATGTTTGACCATGTTTGATTTTGGTGAACTTTGCATGAATATGTTTGACTTTGGTTTAATATTCTTGAGTATAGTTGATTCAAATAATTATGGCTGGTGGAATATGTTTGAAGAGGGTTGAACATGGTTGATTATAGTTGACATTTAGTCGATCATGGTTGACCATGTTTGATTTTGGTCAACTTTCCATGAATATGTTTGAATTTGGTTGAATACGTTTGAGTACGATTGACTCAAATAATTATGGTTGATCACAGTTAACCATGTTGGACTATGTTTGAAGAGGGTTGATTGTGGTTGATGATGGATGATTATAGTTAACATTCAGTTGATCATGGTTGAAACTATTTGACTATGGTTGATCATGGTTGATTTTTATTGACTATGGTTGATAACGCTTGACCATGGTTCACTATGGTTCACCATGTTTGACCATGGTAGACTAGTTCTCCATGTTTGACCATGGTCAACCATACTCAACCATGTTCACCATGTTTCACCACATTATGAAAGGAGGTTGATATATTGATATATGATGGTTCACATAGTCAACCATGGTTCACCATGTTTGACTATTGTTGATTTTGATAAATGGCTCACCATAATCAACCATGGTTATTGATAAATGGATCTCCTAAGGAAAATAATAAAACAAAATTTATAAATTTTCAAAGGAAGAAAAAAAAATGACTTATTTTAATTGTATTTTCAACTTATCTCCTTATATGTTTACTCAAATTTCAACTTTCGGCATTTGTCAAATGTAGAGTTAAATTCCACATCCAACGAGTACCCACTCTACATTGTTATGATAGACTCACAATGAGATACAATGAAAATACATGGAAACACATGTTTCTCTTCAAGAAAAATGTGTTTTTTCATGTATTTCTAGTGTATCTCACTATGGGTCTATTAAAAGTATGCAGAGTGGGACTCATTGGAATCAAAATTTAACTCCTACATCCAAGGAGTGCCTAAGAAACATGTTTTTTTCATATATTTTCATTGTATCTCACTGTGTCTATCAAAAGGATGTGGAGTGGGTACTCGTTGGATACAAAAGTTAACTTTGCATCTGATGAATGCTTCCACTTGAAATTTGAGTAAAATTATGAGATAAGTTGAAAATATGACTAAAAAAGTAGTTTTATTTCTTTTCCTATGAAAATATTTATCTTTATGGTTGACATCATCATATTGAATCCTATTGGTTCATTTAAAATTGATTTTGATAATACATTTTTTGTTTTGAGGCCTATTTTTATTTCAAAATTCTCTTAATGCATGGTTGACTAAAATTTGCCAATGTTTGACCATGGTTTTCCATAGTTAAACATGTTTAGAGATGGTTGACCATGGTTGAACTTGAATTACTATGGTTGTTTATAGTTGAATGTGGTTGACCACAAGTGACCATGGTTGGCCATGGTTAACTGGGTGATCATGGTTAACCATGTTTTAATATGGTTGATTTTTGGTGTCCATAGTTGATTTTGGTTAGCCATTATTCACTATGGTTGACTTTGGCTTACCATGGTCAGCCATGTTTAAATATGGTTGATCATGGTTTATTTAGGTTGACTATGATTCACTTTGGTTGACCATGTTTGGTTGTGGTCAGCCATGGTTGACTATAATTCACCATGCTAATTATGTTTAACCATAGTTGACTATGGTAATGTTACATTGCATTGTTTATTTTAGTTAACTTATGTCAAATAACTACATTCCTCAATGGTTATGTTTCATTTTCACATCCACAAAGGATTTTATCACATTGCGATGTTCTTCAAGACTTATGTTGGATTATAACATTCCTTGATGGTTGTGTTACATTGTGATGTTCATTTTCATTTCCTTATGACAAATTATTGCATTTCCTTTGTTGACTATGGTTCACTTTGGTTTACCATGCTTGGCCATGGTTGGCTAAAGTCGAATATGGTTCACTTTGGTTTACCATGCTTGACCATGCTTGACTACAATTGACCATGTTGATTATGTTTAACCATAGTTCACTGTGGTAATCTCACATTGTGACATTCATATTTATTCACTTGTGTCAAATTGCTACATTCAACAATGGTTGTGTTGCATTTAGACATTTACTAAGGATTTGATCACATTGTAACATTTCTCAAGGATAATGTTGGATTATGTCATTCCCTAATGGTTGCATCACATTGCAATGTTCATCTTCCTTGCCTCATGTTGAATTACTACATTCCTTTTCTTGAGTATGATTCACTTTGGTTTACCATGTTTGGCCATGGTTAGCCATGGTTGACTACAATTATATCGAATTACTACATTCCTTTTGTTGGCTATGTTTCATTTTGGTTTACTAGATTTGACCATGGTTGACTATGGTTGACCATGGTTGACCATGTTGATTATATTTAACCATAGTTGACTAGGTATTGTCATAGCGTGACATTCATCATAGTTCACTTATGTCAAATTTCTATGTTCATCAATGGTTGTGTCGCATTTTGACATCCATCAAGGATTTTATCACATTGCAATATTCCTCAAGGATTGTCTTTGGATTGTGACGTTCCCCAATGGTTACATTGCAACGTTCATCTTCATTTCCTTAAGTCGAAATATTGCATTCATCAATATTTATATCGCATTGTGATGGTATTAATGGTTTTGTTTCCTTGTGACATTCCTTAAGAGTTATGTTGGCCATGGTTTGTTATGGTTAACATTAGATTACTACGATTAACCATAGTTGACTTAGGATATCAATGATTGACTTTGGTTGACCATGGTTAGCCATGATTGACTATGTTTTACTATAGTTGACCATGGTTGTCTATGGTTGACCACTATTAACCATGGTTTACTTTAGTTGTCCATGGTTGGTCATCATTAACTATGGATGACCTTAGTTAACCATGTGTTAATATGGTTGAATTCGGTTGGCCTTAGTTTGCTATGGTTGATGTTGACTTACTATGGTTAAGTATGGTTGACTATGGTTTTTTATGATTCACTTTGGTCAACCATGGTTGGTCATGGTTGACTATTCTTGACCATGTCAATTATTTTTAACCATAGTTGACTATAGTAATGTCGCATTGCGACATTCATTTTGGTTGAATTATGTTGATTTGTTATGTTCCTCAATGGTTGTGTCACACTGTGACAACTATTATCGCAAGATTCGTACTTGTGGAAAATCCCCAACGCAAGTCCCCAAATCTGTGTAACTACAAGATAATCTACCACTGTCACCTTAGTAAGAAATCCCCTCGTTTTAGTGATGGAGGAGATCCACCACAATGGAGGCTTACCCGATGACCTCAAGGGATCAAAGTAGAATTTGTTTTAGCCAAGCCTATGCTAGGATATTTAGACACTTAGGATTTAGTTAAGATATACTTGGTCTAATGTGTCATTATGTAAAAGTGTGTTTATTAGTGTGTTTCTTTAGTATGCATTAGTATGCATTTGTAGTTAGGAAATTTGATGGTCACAATATGTTCTCGCCATAGAGTGATCTGACGGTTCATGTTCTCCTCGATCTTAATAGCTACATTGATCCATGGCTTAACACCTAATTGGTCCATGATATTCATTTAAAGAGCATGGAGGGTCATTCAATGATGATTGATAGTGAGAAACTCTCTTGTAAATCTCTTTGTAATCTTTTTATTTTGCATTAATAAATTTCTCCAAGTGGCCACATTGGCTCGAGTCGTGGATGTTTCTGTTTAGGAGTTTTACCACGTCAAAATATCGATGTGTTGATCTTTGATATGGTTGTGTTAGTGGTTATTGAACATGTTTGTCCTCCACTAGAATACCTGTGTTGTTGAACATGGTATCAGAGCCTGTTTGAAGACCCACTCTTGTTGTAGATTGAGATCGTGAAGCCAAGTTACCTCATATCTATTTTGTGCCATTTTTGTACATTTCTGCATGGAGAGGATTGTTCCATTGCTTTCAGAGTGTTTTTTTTATGTCAGAAAGGTTTTTCATTTCACTCGAAAAGGTTTCAATTTTCCCAAGATACGACCATTTTAGTCAGATCCAGAGCAAAAAAAAAAAATCTTGTGTGAAAAGAGTTTTTTATGAGCACACTCTCCAAGGTCGTCTTCCACAACAACAACACCCCCAATCCTCCTTCTAAAAAATACAATATGTTTTGCTATCTCACTTGGTTAAAAGTTGTCTTATTAAGTAAGAGGTTTTGAGTTCAAGTCTCTTTTTTGTTACTTTTTTTTGAAAAAGTTCATGCATCCATTGTAAAGTGTATTTCACTTCAAGTATAAAAGTGAATCACTATAAGTAGCTTTAATATTTTATTTTAAAGTTGTTTATTTTGCATGCAACTTTATTTTATAAAGTAACTTCATTGCAAAATTGATCACCGCTTCTTTTTATAAAAATGGGTCACATCATAATGCAACTTATTTGTAAAAGTGAGATCATTTAGAGGGGTATCATCACGTGGACCAACTTGTACTTGCCATGTGGCTCTTTGGTTATTGTTTATGCTCTTATTTTTTTTAAATAACATAACATTCACATCTGAAGTCTGTTTTCAGTGTCGTTTTTTAAAACAACCTAATTTTTCGAGATCCAATCTAAGGGATTAAGTCTAAAGTATTGGGCGAAATCCATCAAATGTGAAAATTACATAGTAAATTGCACTCCCACAAAGGATCTTAAAAATATAACACCAGAAGAAGATTGGAATAAAATTAAACCAGATGTAAGTCACTTATGTGTATTTGGTAGTAGACCATGAGCTTACATTCCTGATGAGAAAATGAAAGTGTTGAAGCTTAAATGTGAAAAAGTGTATATTTGTTGGTTATTTTGAAGATGTCAAAGGTTGCAGACTTCTTCAACCACATTGTAATGAAATTATTATTAGAATATATGTTAAATTTGATGAAAATATATTGGTCCGCGAACCTAATTCATCGATTGTTCCTTCTTCAGCTTGCGAGTCATCTTCGACGTTTGTGCCTTCTTCTGTTTCTAGTCTGGTTTATTCTTCAGATGATGATAGTGAGGATGAAAATACACCTCCACCTTCCTACCTTCCTCCAAATGAGTCCATTAAACTTGAACTAGCACCAACACCATTTCTTCCTAGATGAGTTTGTTCAACACGAGAAGCAATTGATGATCTTGTCGGTGATCCTTCAAATCAGGGTCAAAGACGTTCACAGTTCCAACGAGCCTCTTCTCTTTTGGCTCAAGTTTCAGAGACTCTTGATCCAGAGACATTTGCAGAAGCTTCAGGTCATCCAGATTGGGATACAATAATGAATGAAGAGTATCGTTCTTTAATGAAAAATGATACTTGATATCTTGCACCTCTTCCAAAAGGAATAAAACTTGTTAGATGTAATGGGTCTATAGAACTATGTATCCACCAAATGGAAGTGTTGAAAGGCACAAGGCTCGGTTAGTTGCCAAAGGATTTTCCCAAGTTGAATGAATTGATTATAATGAAACATTTTCCCCTGTAGCCAAAATGACTTCCATCCGCCAATTGGTCTTTCCCTTGTTGTCTCACATAAATGGGAGGTCCATCAAATGGATGTTAAATACACCTTCTTGCATGGGGATTTGTGAGAATAAATCTACATGGAACAACCTCCTGGCTATGTCCAGAATGACTCTATAATTGCTTGTCGCCTTAAGAAATCACTTTATGGTCTTAAGCAAGCTCCCTAAGCTTGGTATGACAAAATGGACATCTTTATTATTGACATCGGATCTTTTATATGTCATTATGATCCTAATGTCTATACCAAGAAAGTAGGAATCCATCTCATAATATTTGTCCTTTATGTTGATGATCGTATCCTTACTGGTAATGACTCAAAACTTTTAAACCATGTGAAAACCAACCTTAAGAAGAAATTTGAAATGTCAGACTTAGGATTTTTGTACTATTTCCTTGGCCTCCAATTTTTGCAAACCAATGAAGTAATTTTTCTTTCCCGGTCTAAGTATGATTGTAACCTTCTTCATTGCTTCCACGTGGAAGATTATAAACCAACCCTTTCTCCCTTCCAATCTGGATTCAAGTTTTCTCCCACCTATACTTCTCCCGAAGTTGATGCCACTCTATACCCTCAGTTAGTTGGTAGCCTCTTGTACTTTAATCATACCCGTCCTGATCTTTCCTTTGTTGTTGATCTTGTTTCCCGGTATATGCAAACACCCCATGAAAGCCATTGGAAAGCAACTAAAAGGATACTTCAGTATGTCTAGGGTATAGTTCAGTTCGGGATACATTACAGTTTAGGGGGGACTCCTTTAATGGTTGGTTTCATTGATTCATATTGGGTCAGAAACCTTGATGATTGGAAGTCTACTGCAAGTTATGTTTTCAACCTTGGTTCAGGACCTGTCACTTGGGCATGTAAGAAACAACATGCTATTTCACTTTCATCAGTAGAAGTAGAATATCGAGCAATGGAAAATGCAAGTAAGGAAGCCTTGTGGCTTTGACAGATCCTTTCAGAGTTTGGATTCCAGCAACAATATACGACTGGCCTTTGGTGCAACAATCAAAGTGCCATCAAGCTCGCCAAATACCCAGTTCAACATCAATGCAACAAACATGTCGAGCTACACATGCACTTCACCAGAAAGCTCATTCAAGATCGAGTTATTGAAGTTCTCTTTTTCCCTATAGAAGATCAAGTTGCAGGAATTTTCACAAAGTCTCTTACAGAAAATAAGNCCATGTTTAAATATGGTTGATCATGGTTTATTTAGGTTGACTATGATTCACTTTGGTTGACCATGTTTGGTTGTGGTCAGCCATGGTTGACTATAATTCACCATGCTAATTATGTTTAACCATAGTTGACTATGGTAATGTTACATTGCATTGTTTATTTTAGTTAACTTATGTCAAATAACTACATTCCTCAATGGTTATGTTTCATTTTCACATCCACAAAGGATTTTATCACATTGCGATGTTCTTCAAGACTTATGTTGGATTATAACATTCCTTGATGGTTGTGTTACATTGTGATGTTCATTTTCATTTCCTTATGACAAATTATTGCATTTCCTTTGTTGACTATGGTTCACTTTGGTTTACCATGCTTGGCCATGGTTGGCTAAAGTCGAATATGGTTCACTTTGGTTTACCATGCTTGACCATGCTTGACTACAATTGACCATGTTGATTATGTTTAACCATAGTTCACTGTGGTAATCTCACATTGTGACATTCATATTTATTCACTTGTGTCAAATTGCTACATTCAACAATGGTTGTGTTGCATTTAGACATTTACTAAGGATTTGATCACATTGTAACATTTCTCAAGGATAATGTTGGATTATGTCATTCCCTAATGGTTGCATCACATTGCAATGTTCATCTTCCTTGCCTCATGTTGAATTACTACATTCCTTTTCTTGAGTATGATTCACTTTGGTTTACCATGTTTGGCCATGGTTAGCCATGGTTGACTACAATTATATCGAATTACTACATTCCTTTTGTTGGCTATGTTTCATTTTGGTTTACTAGATTTGACCATGGTTGACTATGGTTGACCATGGTTGACCATGTTGATTATATTTAACCATAGTTGACTAGGTATTGTCATAGCGTGACATTCATCATAGTTCACTTATGTCAAATTTCTATGTTCATCAATGGTTGTGTCGCATTTTGACATCCATCAAGGATTTTATCACATTGCAATATTCCTCAAGGATTGTCTTTGGATTGTGACGTTCCCCAATGGTTACATTGCAACGTTCATCTTCATTTCCTTAAGTCGAAATATTGCATTCATCAATATTTATATCGCATTGTGATGGTATTAATGGTTTTGTTTCCTTGTGACATTCCTTAAGAGTTATGTTGGCCATGGTTTGTTATGGTTAACATTAGATTACTACGATTAACCATAGTTGACTTAGGATATCAATGATTGACTTTGGTTGACCATGGTTAGCCATGATTGACTATGTTTTACTATAGTTGACCATGGTTGTCTATGGTTGACCACTATTAACCATGGTTTACTTTAGTTGTCCATGGTTGGTCATCATTAACTATGGATGACCTTAGTTAACCATGTGTTAATATGGTTGAATTCGGTTGGCCTTAGTTTGCTATGGTTGATGTTGACTTACTATGGTTAAGTATGGTTGACTATGGTTTTTTATGATTCACTTTGGTCAACCATGGTTGGTCATGGTTGACTATTCTTGACCATGTCAATTATTTTTAACCATAGTTGACTATAGTAATGTCGCATTGCGACATTCATTTTGGTTGAATTATGTTGATTTGTTATGTTCCTCAATGGTTGTGTCACACTGTGACAACTATTATCGCAAGATTCGTACTTGTGGAAAATCCCCAACGCAAGTCCCCAAATCTGTGTAACTACAAGATAATCTACCACTGTCACCTTAGTAAGAAATCCCCTCGTTTTAGTGATGGAGGAGATCCACCACAATGGAGGCTTACCCGATGACCTCAAGGGATCAAAGTAGAATTTGTTTTAGCCAAGCCTATGCTAGGATATTTAGACACTTAGGATTTAGTTAAGATATACTTGGTCTAATGTGTCATTATGTAAAAGTGTGTTTCTTAGTGTGTTTCTTTAGTATGCATTAGTATGCATTTGTAGTTAGGAAATTTGATGGTCACGATATGTTCTCTCCATAGAGTAATCTGACGGTTCATGTTCTCCTCGATCTTAATAGCTACATTGATCCATGGCTTAACACCTAATTGGTCCATGATATTCATTTAAAGAGCATGGAGGGTCATTCACTGATGATTGATAGTGAGAAACTCTCTTGTAAATCTCTTTGTAATCTTTTTATTTTGCATTAATAAATTTCTCCAAGTGGCCACATTGGTTCGAGTCGTGGATGTTTCTGTTTAGGAGTTTTACCACGTCAAAATATCAGTGTGTTGATCTTTGATATGGTTGTGTTAGTGGTTATTGAAGGTGTTTGTCCTCCGCTGGAATACCTGTGTTGTTGAACATGGTATCAGAGCCTGTTTGAAGACCCACTCTCGTTGTAGATTGAGATCGTGAAGCCAAGTTACCTCATCTCTATTTTGTGCCATTTTTGTACATTTCGACGTGGAGAGGATTGTTCCATTGCTTTCAGAGTGTTTTTTTGTGTCAGAAACATTTTTCATTTCACTCGAAAAGGTTTCAATTTTCCCAAGATACGACCATTTTAGTCAAATCCGGAGCAAAAAAAAAAATCTTGTGTGAAAAGAGTTTTTTATGAGCACGCTCTCCAAGGTCGTATTCCACAACAACAACACCCCCAATCCTCCTTCTAAACAATACAATATGTTTTTCTATCTCACTTGGTTAAAAGTTGTCTTATTAAGTAAGAGGTTTTGAGTTCAAGTCTCTTTTTTGTTACTTTTTTTTGAAAAAGTTCATGCATTCATTGTAAAGTGTATTTCACTTCAAGTATAAAAGTGAATCACTATAAGTAGCTTTAATATTTTATTTTAAAGTTATTTATTTTGCATGCAACTTTCTTTTATAAAGTAACTTCATTGTAAAAGTGATCACCGCTTCTTTTTATAAAAATGGGTCACATCATAATGCAACTTATTTGTAAAAGTGAGATCATTTGGAGGGGTATCATCACGTGGACCAACTTCTACTTGCCATGTGGCTCTTTGGTTACCATTTATGCTCTTTTTTTTTTAAATAGCATAAGATTCACATCTGAAGTATGTTTTCAGTGTCGTTTTTTAAAACAACCTAATTTTTCGAGATCCAATCTAAGGGATTAAGTCTAAAGTATTGGGCGAAATCCATCAAATGTGCAAATTACATAGTAAATCGCACTCCCACAAAGGATCTTAAAAATATAACACCAGAAGAAGATTGGAATAAAATTAAACCAGATGTAAGTCACTTATGTGTATTTGGAAGTAAACCATGAGCTTACATTCTTGATGAGAAAATGAAAGTGTTGAAGCTTAAATGTGAAAAAGTGTATATTTGTTGGTTATTTTGAAGATGTCAAAGGTTGCAGACTTCTTCAACCACATTGTAATGAAATTATTATTAGAATATATGTTAAATTTGATGAAAATATATTGGTCCGCGAACCTAATTCATCGATTGTTCCTTCTTCAGCTTGCGAGTCATCTTCGACGTTTGTGCCTTCTTCTGTTTCTAGTCTGGTTTATTCTTCAGATGATGATAGTGAGGATGAAAATACACCTCCACCTTCCTACCTTCCTCCAAATGAGTCCATTAAACTTGAACTAGCACCAACACCATTTCTTCCTAGATGAGTTTGTTCAACACGAGAAGCAATTGATGATCTTGTCGGTGATCCTTCAAATCAGGGTCAAAGACGTTCACAGTTCCAACGAGCCTCTTCTCTTTTGGCTCAAGTTTCAGAGACTCTTGATCCAGAGACATTTGCAGAAGCTTCAGGTCATCCAGATTGGGATACAATAATGAATGAAGAGTATCGTTCTTTAATGAAAAATGATACTTGATATCTTGCACCTCTTCCAAAAGGAATAAAACTTGTTAGATGTAATGGGTCTATAGAACTATGTATCCACCAAATGGAAGTGTTGAAAGGCACAAGGCTCGGTTAGTTGCCAAAGGATTTTCCCAAGTTGAATGAATTGATTATAATGAAACATTTTCCCCTGTAGCCAAAATGACTTCCATCCGCCAATTGGTCTTTCCCTTGTTGTCTCACATAAATGGGAGGTCCATCAAATGGATGTTAAATACACCTTCTTGCATGGGGATTTGTGAGAATAAATCTACATGGAACAACCTCCTGGCTATGTCCAGAATGACTCTATAATTGCTTGTCGCCTTAAGAAATCACTTTATGGTCTTAAGCAAGCTCCCTAAGCTTGGTATGACAAAATGGACATCTTTATTATTGACATCGGATCTTTTATATGTCATTATGATCCTAATGTCTATACCAAGAAAGTAGGAATCCATCTCATAATATTTGTCCTTTATGTTGATGATCGTATCCTTACTGGTAATGACTCAAAACTTTTAAACCATGTGAAAACCAACCTTAAGAAGAAATTTGAAATGTCAGACTTAGGATTTTTGTACTATTTCCTTGGCCTCCAATTTTTGCAAACCAATGAAGTAATTTTTCTTTCCCGGTCTAAGTATGATTGTAACCTTCTTCATTGCTTCCACGTGGAAGATTATAAACCAACCCTTTCTCCCTTCCAATCTGGATTCAAGTTTTCTCCCACCTATACTTCTCCCGAAGTTGATGCCACTCTATACCCTCAGTTAGTTGGTAGCCTCTTGTACTTTAATCATACCCGTCCTGATCTTTCCTTTGTTGTTGATCTTGTTTCCCGGTATATGCAAACACCCCATGAAAGCCATTGGAAAGCAACTAAAAGGATACTTCAGTATGTCTAGGGTATAGTTCAGTTCGGGATACATTACAGTTTAGGGGGGACTCCTTTAATGGTTGGTTTCATTGATTCATATTGGGTCAGAAACCTTGATGATTGGAAGTCTACTGCAAGTTATGTTTTCAACCTTGGTTCAGGACCTGTCACTTGGGCATGTAAGAAACAACATGCTATTTCACTTTCATCAGTAGAAGTAGAATATCGAGCAATGGAAAATGCAAGTAAGGAAGCCTTGTGGCTTTGACAGATCCTTTCAGAGTTTGGATTCCAGCAACAATATACGACTGGCCTTTGGTGCAACAATCAAAGTGCCATCAAGCTCGCCAAATACCCAGTTCAACATCAATGCAACAAACATGTCGAGCTACACATGCACTTCACCAGAAAGCTCATTCAAGATCGAGTTATTGAAGTTCTCTTTTTCCCTATAGAAGATCAAGTTGCAGGAATTTTCACAAAGTCTCTTACAGAAAATAAG
>JZKD02S1879638.1:27002-39855 GCA_000966675.3 Picea glauca
AAAATTTTGAATGGCTACTTTGTATAATTAAAATTTCTTAAAATTTTTCACCAAACTAAATCCATTTCTACCTCTAAAAATCCAATTTAAATATAAAAAACAACAATTTTCTCCTCATCATCGCTAATTTCGGGGGCAAAACACAAAAAAATAAAACCTTTAACCAAGGCCATATTATTCTCTTTTTGAGTGGATGAAGCGTGCCAAGTACTACAGTCAAATTCACTCAAACTTACAACCCTAGGTACTGTTACAAACCGATACTAGAAAGACAGCTTTGGAATTTGCATTAAATTGGCCAGATTTTTGCATTGGCTATTCAAAATATTAAGACAGCTTTGGAATTTGCATTAAATTTGCCAGAGTTTGCATAGCCACCGGCTTTCCATAGATATTTGTTTGCCATCAATATAAGGAAAAAAAAAAATTATATATATTTTCCCAAGCCCCAATACTTGGTGACGGGTTGGAGGTAGAATTGTTTAAAAAATTGTAGAATTTCAATGAATTGATAGATATTATTGTTTGAGTTTTTAAAAAGTGTCAAATGTTAACTAAATAAAATGGGGAGGATCTCTTCTAAGCAAACAGCTTAGTTGTTTTGCTTTTAAATTGTTTGGAAGCCATATATCAGGTTAAAAGAAAACATTGTTTGGTTCTTTTCTATTATATGGAATTTTCTCCTACTTGGTAACAAGTTTTTTTGGGTCATCTAATTTCATGCAACATGAGAGACAATGTGTTAAAATAGAACTTTAAAAAATTGACATGAAAGTGTTTAAAAATACTTTTTGGTATAAATTTACTTGATTTGATATGAGTCAATCTTTACTTGTAAACTCAAATGCACAATGATAAGGTGCACCTTGAGCTGCCATATTTTAAGGTGTTGTTAGAACGGTAGGGAATGAGCTGAGTTCTCTAAAATACTTAATCTAACCATGGTTTCACTCAATCTCATAGCTTTTGCAACGAATCACGCCATAGGATAGGTGGCTTGGTTCATGAGCAAGAGCGACATAGTTGGCATGCTCCTCGACCTCAAAACTTATATGTTTCTTCAATGAAAGTTGGCCACTAATGTGGAAAAATGACATGAACAACAAGGCAATGATGGATAAGACCCTACCCCACCTATTGATGATCCAAACTTGAATAAATGTACCTTGACAATAAAGATCATTCTTTGAAAATGGACATTGTACCTAATTCCCCTTGATATCTATCTTTATATCTTTATTGTGGTTAAATTGACATTTACTCTATTGTTATTGTTATTGTTATTTATGTTCATGGTTATTAACAGTTTCGCTAAAAGTGTATCATTATGTTTTGACTAAGTTCTTAGGGCATGGACTTTATATGTTTCTAGATGTAGTTTTTAACATAGTGGCTATTTTCTAAGTTCTTTTGTTTGTGACACCTTCTACATAATATTCCTTTTATTTTTTACATAAAATGTCAAAATAAATATAGTTTATATTAATAATTAAAATTGAAAACTATTGTATATTATTATGAAGGTCATCCATACACATAGGTCTACAATAAATTCTCAACCAACCTATATATTTAGACAAAATAGGATTACAATTCTCACACTTCCCTAGAAGCTATTACAAGATACGCTATCAAAGAGTTACTAAATAAGAAGTTTACAAGTAGGTTAATGTAAAATAGACTTGAAAGTTAAATATTTCCAAGTTTGCATAAATAAGAACGCAAGCTTAAACTTGTTAGTTATGTAATGAATATCTTACAAGGTCCACAATCAAAGGCATGCAAGCAGTATAAATGGAAGTTTCAAGGTGTCACTAAGAAAACTTCCAAATAATGTTTATTGTCTCTTGGATGCTTAGAAAGATTCCAACATATATATATTGAGGAAAGGCATTCATAGACATCAAATTTAAGACAAATTGTTAACGCTAGAAGATTCTCTCTGACTGTTGGGAGGGCATGCCTAGCACATCTTAGTTATTGCAATGTTTGTGAAAAATGGATGGATCGAGTGGATCAAGAGGAATGAGAAGGGAAGAGAGGAAATCAGGCTAATATCCAACTAGAAAGGTAGCATCTCACAGGTCAAAGGCAAGCTAATGGATAGTAGACAGTTGAAGAAGATAGCATGAAATGGAATGAGGTGACATATTCATGAATATATAGGGCTCACAATATGTTCATCCTTATACATTCACGGAGAAGATATTCAGATCAAAATATCATTTTGATTTGAATCATAATATCTGGAAACAAATCATAGTTTGTAGGTAGTAAATGATAGAATTTATGATGCTACTATATCTGAAACTATATAACGATTAGTGCATCACAAAAACCATCTTTGAAAATAGATAAGATGAAGGAAAGCTAAAACACAAGAAGATTGTTTAATAACTTGATGCTTTGAGCATGATAATGCAGGATTTACAAAGTACAAACTTACATGATGACCAAGACTCTGACCTCTCCTCTTAGTACCCTCTCGGGCCTAGAATCCCGCTCCAAACCCTTTGGATTTTACAATATATAATAATAATACAAAATCTTGAGATCTCCAAACCCCTAGGGATCGAAATCCTCTTCCAACTAATTGTAGAAACTAGTTACAAAATTATAGAACCTGGCAACAAACAGATAGGATCTTAGATAAATTCAAGATCCTATTTTATGCAAATTATTTGACCAAAACTTATCCATGTTCTTCCTTCGATTCCCAACACATAGTTGATGTTGACAGGTGTTGAGGATGAAGATTACATGTTGAACAAGCCTCAGGAACCATCTGACCACCCGGGCATGCAATTTTTACAAGAATAAAGAGTTCCTTTGACTGTCATTTGAATGCTCTGCTCCAAATCTTCAATGCTTGATATTTTGCAAATTGATTTGTGTTGGAGATGGTTGGGTGTTTGACTTTATGAGTGATGACTTGGCATGTGAAAATTGGTTGCAGCAATATTCTGGAAAATTTTCTTCTGATCAGACGAGGATTTCTCCCAAATAGTTGAGAAACCCTGAAAACTGCTTGGGATTAGGGTAAATGGACCCATTTTGGAAGTGGTTTTTTAATGGTTTTGGAAGATTCTTTACGGTTTGATCAGAAATGGAGCTTGAAATTCTCTTCCTGGAATAATGACGAGAACTTATAGTTTGCACATATCTTTAACCATGAGCTTCTCTCCATCTTTTATCCGATTGAGGCCATAATAGAAACAACTCTGAAAAATGTTACTTCCTCTACAAAAAAGGAACACAAAAGCAATGGCATGCCTTGTTTTTCTCCATATTGAGGATGTGTGCAATCCAACCATATGATCATAAGAAACATGCGCATAAAATGAAAACAACAACTAGAAATCGCATCAAAGAGTTGATTTGAGGAGGGTGTATCACCTGTGATGTTTAGGAAAAACTTTTGAAGACTACATGCCTTCATTTTCTTTTGTATTCCATCCCTTTTTGTATTTCCAAAAGTAAAATGCACTTCCTTTTCATCCTTCAGAAGAGCATAAAGCTCTTGTCTAATAAATCCACCATCCTTCCTGAAAATAGCGCCTTGAAAGAAAGGAAAATGCTTCGGTTTTCAAATGATGAAGAATATTTTGGAAAGGAAGGAACAACATGTATGTAAGGAGCCACAACATCCTTCTCTAATATTTGATCTAAATAATGCAAGTGTATATATATATTTTCCATCTTCAACCATAGAAACAACAAGAATTGTCTCCCTAGCTTGGTGTTGTCAAGCACTTGGTATTTGGATGTATTCGGGAGTACATTCTTCGACACTTGGACTCAAGCCCATTCATTCAAACTAGCATAAGATTCATAGTTAGTGTGAAGCTCATAGCATCTTTGCATTCCTCGCAGGTGCTCTTGGATAGGGCACTTGCCATTACATCTTGGCACTTGATTGTTATTGTGCACCTGATCTTCACCACTGGGCATTATTGTTGATTAATTGGGTTGGTTGTCATTGATGTCAACCCTTGAAGATATTCTGGTAGCACAATGGTTTGGGTAATGGACCCAAGTTTGTTTGATGGATAATGGTATGATTTTTGATATATCTGTAGGTAAAACTATTCTAGATGGATAGTCCATTTCATGCCATTTCCGATGGTATGTGGAATGTCACATAACTCCTCATGGTTAGAGAGTTATGGCCATGTGAAGTTGGAGAACCCTCATGAGTCATCTAGAAGCCCCAAAAGGTCAAAGTAGTCAAAGTGGATGCAAAGAAGAAATTATTTAAATAATAAAGTGAAGTGATGAGTGTACTATAAGTCAAAGTGGATGCAAAAGAAATTATTTAAATAATAATTTAATGGAGAAATTACTAAGTGGACAACTGGTTAGAAGTGGGTTAACCCTAAAATAAGGAGAGTGGGTTAAGATGGTTAGAAGGTAATTTAAATAATAAAGTGAAGTAATGAGTGTACTATAAGTCAAAAGTGGATACAAAATAAATTATTTAAATAATAAATTTAATGGAGAAATTAATAAGTGGACAAGTGGTTAGAAGTGGGTTAGCCCTAAAATAAGGAAAGTGGGTTTAGATGGTTAGAAGGTAAACCCTTGAGGAAGCTACATGAAAGTATAAATAAGAGGCAAGGGTCTCTCATTTTTAATCACACTTGAGCATATTAAATATCTACAAGTGACTGAGGTAACCAAAGGATATCTAGGTCGAATTTCAGAGGGAATGTGAAGTAAAGAAAGTCGAAATTCAAGGGAGGATAAATTCTTTTGATAATGTTTTCTAAGGTATGTTATTTACAGGTCATCTCACCATTTTCGCAATAATTTTTTTTTATAGAATGATTTAGACTGTGAAATTGGGAGATCGTTGAGGAAACATATCCAAGTAGTTGTGATAAAAATTTCAGCTTGTGGGTCATTGTATTTTTTGAGTTACACTCCATGGAAAATAGGGTTTGTGGCTAGTCCTAAAACTAGTCTAAAATAAGTGTTTTGGGTAAAAAATGTCATAAATTCTTCATAACAGATCCAATTCAGTAAGACCAAAGGTATTGGTTACATTACAATCTCTAGTATTCTATGTATAATTTTCAAATCCATACAAAAAATATTATGTGTGGGGCATGCTCTAGAAGTTCTCTCTCTGGAATAAGCCAGAATTCAATAAGGTATGTCATTTTTTCTATAATTCTTTTTCTGAGTGGATCCAAATAGTGAAACCTAGAGGAATTGCATAAAAGACACTAAAGAACATTATGTACTATTTTCATATCTTTATTCATTACAGGTACATAGTTATTATTATTGCACGTTAGGGTTGTTGACTAATCCAAGATTAGTCATGTGAGACTAAAGTAAAGTTTGATGAAAATGCTAGTCTCTTGTTGTTAAAGTTAAGGAAGGTTTACAGGTATCTAATCATATTTGGATGATTAAATTGATGAGGGATTTTGGTTGAGGTACATGTTGGGTACATGGTTGAGACAAGTAGTTGATGAGTTGGCACATACATGAGGTGTATAGTTGATGATTTTGGTACATCTTGATGAATCATAGTTTATGTGTATTTGATGCATGATTGGTACATATTTAGTGCATGGTTTATGCACTCGTTCATGGTACAGGTTGGTGCATGGTTGATGCACTTGTTTATGGTACATGTTGATTACATGTTGTTTGGTACAGGTTGTTACAGGTTGGTTGGTTGCAGGTCAGTGGTACAGGTTTCTATAGTGGTTCCATCATTCTACTTCTACGTCAAGGTAGTTGGACAGGAAAAGGACAAGTGGTTGTAGCCACCTTCCGGTTGTAATTGGAGAACATCGGGGGTTGTAGCCTCCTTCTAGTTGTAGCCAGAGAATTGGGGAGTTGGATCTTCCCTCATGTTGTATCCTAAGAAACTAGGGGGTTTGGAGCCTCCTTCTAGTTCTAGCTGGAAAACAAAGGAAGTTGGTGCTTCCAATGAATGTAATTCTTAAAGACATATAAGAAAAATCATTACGTGGTTTTCTCCCACTTTGGGTTTCCACGTAAAAACACAGGTGCACCGTGTATGTGTATGATTGCTCATTTTTGCATTGTTTGTTTACTCTACAACTATTGGATGATAATGCTACATTGGTATAACACTTAGATTTTATGGATTATATCTCCCTATTACTGATTCACCCCCCCCTCAGTAATCCAACAATTGGTATCAGAGAAAGTTCCTTCATAAATCAGTTTAACCACTGAAAGGTAGATCATGGAGAGAAACATAATGTATAAAAATGGAATACCACAGTTTGATGGACAGAAGTATGCATTTTGGAGCAGAAGGATGAAAATGTATATACAGGGACAGGGATTTGAAATTTGGCAATCAGTTGTAGATGGATACAAAGAACTGGCAGTTCCGTTGACAAATGAAAGAGCAATAAAACTAGGGAAAAATCATTCCAAAGCCACAAATGCACTTCTGAATGGTCTTTGTGAATCAGTATACACCAAATTTATACATTGTAAATCTGCTAAAGATATTTGGGACAAGCTTCAAAGTATTTATGAAGGAGATTCAAAACTCAAAGCAGGAAATCTTAAAACTTATAGAGGTCAATTCGAACAACTAAATATGAAGGAAGATGAGAATATTACAGCTTACTTCTTACGAGTCGATGAAACAGTAAATGAAATCATAGGATTGGGAGAAGAAATTAAAGAATCTGTAATTTTTGAAAAGGTATTAAGATCTCTTCCTATGAGATTTGATCTTAAGATATTAGCACTAGAAGAAAGAGTAGATCTAGACTCAATAAGCATGGACGAACTACATGGAATATTCACAACATATGAAATGAGAACTGAACAGGAAAATCCAGATATAAAAGAAGCAGCTTTCAATGCATCCAAAAGGCCAAAGAAAAAGGGAAAGCAAAAAGGAAAGGAACATAGCAATAGCAGTGACATCTCGGAAGATGATGAAGAAATGGCCAACTTTGTCAGAAGATTGAACAAGGGAACCAACGGTAGATATTAAGGTAAGTTTACATTGATTTGTTTTAATTTTGATGGTATTGGTCATTTTGCCAACAAATGTCCTCATAAGAAAAATAAGAGGAATGATGAAGATTGCTCAAATAGAAAACAAACATATAAAGGCAAAAGAACCACAAAGAAAGATTTCAAGAAAATCTTATGCACCAAAGAAGACATATCCTCATCAGATGAAGATGAAGTCAGTGACAGTGAGACAGAAAGAGTTATATTCATGGAAGTAGAAGACTATAAAGAAGACATTGAAGAAGAATATGAAGATGCGTAAGTTGACTATCGAGAAGAATTGTTGTGTTTCATGGAATTTATAAGAAGAGAAAAGAAGAAAAACAAGAAACTACAAGAAGAACTAGAAAAGAAAGAAGGCACTCATGAACTAGAAAAAATGATCACAAATTTGAAGGTTCAAATAGAATAAGATAAAAGAATTGAAGAAACACTCAAATAATAACTAGAAGAAAGAGATAGGATCATTGGAAATTTGGAAGCAGAGGTTGTCACATTAAGAAAGGATCTTCAAAAGAAAAATATGAAGAACAACTCAAAAGTTTTGGATGACATTATCAGCAGTCAAAAGCCTTATCATGACAAGTTCGGACTTGGATACAGTCAGATAGAAAATGGATCAAGCTCCAAAACAACAGAACAAGAAACATATCCAAAACTCTATGCAGAAACAATCAAAGGGGATAGGAAGACCTACCAGGAATATTACAATGACACTCCTCCATCGAGAAGATTCAGATTTCAGAATCAATGACCGACAGAAATAGATAGGTGTCAGGAAGAAGAAGGATTCATAAGAGTAACTCCTTTCATAATATCTTCAACTCCCAGGTAAAAAACTATCTTTTTTGTTTTATGTTATGCATGCAATCATTTTGGACATAAAGTTATGAATTGCAGAGCTAACAACAGGAACATAAACAACTTTGATAGTCATACACAAAAGGGTTATTCAATAATGCCTAGTGAAACACAAATAAGAAGTTACAACATGTTTGAATCATAGAGCACTGAAGTGGAATGCTACAAGTGTAAAAACCTTGGACACATGGCCAAAGATTGAAAAATGACAGTCCCTCCTAGAGAACCACAATAGAACAACAACAGTCATAGACAGGAACCTCGGAAGATGACATGGATAAGAAAGAATAATCAGTATAGCAATGAAGAATGCACACTCTCTCTACAAGCTAAGCAGAAGAAACATGGTTGGTATGTTGGCAGTGGTTGTTCAAAACACATGACAAGTGATAATGATAGGTTTCTTACATTAAGAAAAGTAAGAGATGGATCAGTCTCCTTCGGAAATGATAATTCATCTAAAATCATTGGAAAATGCATAGTCATAATTGGAAACAAGAATACCAAGGAAGAAAATGTTCTACTAGTAGAAGATATGAAACATATTCTTCTAAGTGTAAGTCAAATGTGTGACCAAGATCATAAAATTACTTTCGATTCACAGAAGTGTGAGATAAGAAAAGGTTCGGGAAAATTGATTGCAACAACTGCAAGAACTTCAAGAAACATATATGTACTAAGAGAAATTGGAAATGAAAAGTGTTGTCTAGGAAAGGAAGATGGAGTTTGGCTATGGAATAGAAGAATGGGTCACATACACTTTGAAAACCTTATCAAAGTCAGCAGAAAGGAATTCGTTAGAGAAATGCCCCATATCATGAAACCAACCAACACTTTATGGAAACATTGTCAGCAAGGAAAGCAAACAAATACCGGATTCAAATCATAGGAATACTCAATGACAAGACCACTGGAAATTGTGCATATTGATCTATTTGGACCAACTACAACAAAGGGTTTAAAAGGTGAGAAATAATTTATGTTATTGTTTGATGATTATACAAGAATGATTGCAGTTTGTTTTCTCAAGAATAAGTCAGAAGATTTTGAAAACTTCAAGGTCTACAAGGAAATGGTTGAAAATAAAATGGATTCAAAAATCAAATGTTTGAGATATGATAATGGAGGAGAGTTCACTTCAAATTAATTTATGGACTATTGCAGCAGACATGGAATAAAAAGGCAATTCTCTATTGTTGGGACACCTCAACAGAATGGAGTTGTTGAAAGAAAGAATAGGACAATACAGGAAATGGATCGAACAATGATAATGGATTCCAAATTGACAGATATTTTTTGGACACATGCAGTTCATACATCATTTCACATTTAAAATAGAGTATTTCTCATAAAAAACACTGACAAAACTCCCTACGAGCTATGGAAAGGAAGACCAGCAAATGTGAAGCACTTCAGAGTATTTGGAAGCAAATGCTACATCAAAAAAGAAGATGGAAGAATGGGAAAGTTTGACTCTCGTGTGGACAAAGGAGTACTTGTTGGTTACTCAAGTACAAGAAAAACATACAAGTGTTACAATATGAGGTTGAAAAAAGTTGTGGAAAGCTTCAATGTAACAATTGAAGAAACATGTGGACGAAAACTAAAGGAAGAAGAAAATGAATCAATGGAATATATTTATGAAGAAGAAGTTGAAGATGAAGAATAAGCAGAAGGGGAATATGAAGAGGATCAGACAGAAGTAGAAGAGAAAGTTCAACAAGTGCCTCAAAAGACACCTAGCAAACGAGTACAAAAGAATCATCCTTCAGATCAGATTACCAGAAACAAAGATGCGGGGGTTGAGACTAGAATAAGAATTTGTTCTCCAGAACAAATGCACCTAGCTCTCTCATCTACGATTGAACCAAACAATTTTGAAGAGGACAGCAAGGATGAATTTTGGAATAAGGCCATGGATGAAGAATTGGATCAAATAGAGAAGAATGACACTTGGGAATTGGTTCCAAGAAAAAAGAATAAGAATGTGATTGGCACAAAGTGGGTATTCATAAATAAATTGAATGAAGACAGACGGGTTACAAGGAACAAATCCAAATTGGTGTTTAAAGGATACACACAGGTTGAAGGAATTGAGTTTGAAGAGACATTTGTCCCAGTTGCCATAATGGAAGCAATTTGATTGCTTTTAGCTTATGCATGCTCCAAGAATATTAAAGTGTATCAGATGGACGTGAAATCATCTTTTCTGAATGGGGAACTTGCAAAAGAAGTCTACATCGAACAACCAAAAGGATTTTAGTTGTCATAGAATGAAGATTATGTGTGTAAATTGAAGAAGGTCTTGTATGGTCTAAAACAGGCTCCTAGAGCATGATACTCTAGACTAGATAAATATCTACAGCAGGCAGGGTTCAGAAAAGGAAGTGTAGACAACAACCTCTACATCAAGGTAACTCAAGATAGTATTTTATTAATTGAATTTTATGTTGATGATATTATTTTTGGAAGTACTGATGACAGGTTAAGCCAGAAATTTGCAAAGGATATGAAGAATGAATTTCAAATGTCATTACTTGGAGAACTATCCTTCTTTTTGGGTCTTCAAATATGTCAAAGCAACCAAGGAATTTTTATTTCTCAAACTAAGTATATCATAGAAATGCTAAAGAGGTTCAGAATAGAAGATTGCAAACCAGTTATCACTCCTATGCAAACCAATCTCAAGTTGAGCAAAGATGATGATTCAAAGTCTACAGACCAGAGGAAATAAAATTAAATGATTGGTAGCTTACTATATGTGACAACATCCATACCAGATGTAATGCAGGCAGTTGGACAGGTGGAACAATTTCAAGCAGCACCAAAGGAATCACATGTAATAGCAGTGAAGAGGATTTTCAGATATCTCAAAGGAACATAAGCATTTGGATTATGGTATCCAAAAGGAAAGGATCTATCACTTATTGTCTACACATATGAAGATTGGGAAGGTTGCATTGATGACCGACGAAGCACCAGTGGAGAAGTGTTCTGCTTGGGTGAGTGTTTAGTATCATGGCTAAGAAAGAAACAATCATCAATATCCTTATCTACAGTCGAATCAGAGTATATTGTAGAAGTAGCATGTTGTACACAGGTTATATGGATGAAACAAACTATGATAGATATACAAGTTGAGTATCATGAGCCCATTCCAATCTATTGTGATAATACAAGTGCCATCGGTATCTCAAAGAACTCGGTGATGCACTCCAAGACAAAACAAATTCCAATCAAGTATCACTTTCTATGGGAACAGGTTGCAGAAAAGAACATCAAAGTTGAGTATGTGGGCACAAATGAACAAGTGGCAGATATCTTTACAAAACCGCTTCCACGGGAAGCCTTTGAGTATCTTCGCTAGAGACTCAGAGTAATTTCTACTCCAATATGATTTTTTTTGAATGCTTATCTTATATGTCTTATATTTACACAAGGAAGCACCATAGAGAGGACATTTCAGGTTGGGATATCAATTTCAGGAAGAGTTCAGTCAAGGGGAGTATCCCCAACGACAGTTCAATTAAGGGGAGAAGACCCAGATGGAAAGATACATTTGCCATTGATGACAAAGGGGGGGAGATTTATCAGATGTAGAGCATAGAGGCATGGTTAGGCATGGTTCCAAGGGGAGCTATGTTCAAAGGGGGAGCATGAGTGACATGACTTCATTATTGCATCAGAGTGTTTCCATCAATGCCAAAGGGGGAGATTGTTGATTAATTGGGTTGGTTGTCATTGATGTCAACCCTTGAAGAAAGTCTGGTAGCACAATGGTTTGAGTAATGGATCCAAGTTTGTTTGATGGATAATGGTATGATTTTTAATATATTTGCAAGTAAGACTATTTTATATGTATAGTACATGTCATGCCATTTTCGGTGGTATGTGGAACATCACATAACTCCTCGCGGTTAGAGAGTTATGGCCATGTGAAGTTAGAGAACCCTCATGAGTCATCTAGAAGCCCCAAAAGGTCAAAGTAGTCAAAGTGGTTGAAAAGAATAAATTATTTAAATAATAAAGTGAAGTGATGAGTGTGTTATAACCTTTTCTTTCATAGGATCATATGGTGATTGATATTTGTCCCTTCAGTGATTTCATGGGGAAAATGATATTCCATTCTACAAATAATTTCCCAAAGGAAAAAGGGGAAAGAAAACATCAGCAGGGTCAGCACAGTCAAAATACCCCTTGATTGGTTAGATTGGGTTAAATTTGGCATAAAAATATGAAATAACGGTGTAAAACGGAAAAATGGTAAGCTTAGCACTACCCATCACATGTTTTTATCGTAGGTTTGCTAAGAAATAAGACATTTTGTCTTGTAGCATGTAAGTCCAGTGCTAATCTCCATCGGCGACAACCCCATCAACTAGATCGATGGCCATCAGTTGATTTTGGACCCCCCCCCCGACCTTTCTGCCTTTAATAGTGGGGGGTCCGGAATGGTGGTTTCCTCCATGCCATCCCCCACCTAATGTGGTGCCATCAGAGTGTTTCGTACCCTCCCCCTTCCTAAAATTACTTACCACCTACCCCCCCCCTCTAGAATCCTGCTAAAACCACTACCTGTTGGCATTCAGAAGTCACTCCTGGATTGCTAGCAGGAGCAGAGCCCGAAGCCCATCAGTTTTATGTCACGGTTTGTTTAAAGGGTGATCAAATGGAGGAAAACTCAGAACGACATCGTGTCGACTCAGAAACCAGACCAGGCATGCATGAAAGAGTGAGGTCTTGATAAACTCTAAATAGTGAGTCGTAGTAAAGGGTGAGAAGGTGGAAGACTTACGCAAGAAGAGTGCAAGGTCTATCACAGAAATCCGGTTTGGGACAGACTGAAGAAGAATTCATTCGAACGCAAAATCCTTTTACATTCAAACACAAATACCAGAGGGCACGACAACGTCACAACAAATCCTTTATTGTAACAAGTTGTTCTACTGTGAATCCTCAAGCAAAAGAT
>JZKD02S1879638.1:49551-61338 GCA_000966675.3 Picea glauca
AAAAGCATATCAAGTTCCAGATCTGATTACTGATGGTGGATAGTGATTAGACACAAGAAGGTTGAATCATCCACCTAGAGGCTCCAATCAACTCCAAATAAGTTTCAATTCAAAGACTCCACTGGAGGAAGAACCTGAAACATGATCAGACAATCAGAAAAGATCAGGTATTCAAGTTGGAATTTTATTCAAGACATAATAGGCTTTATTTTTAATTATTTCTTCCCTTTTCCTGATCATGGTCAAGACCATACTGCTGAAACTTATGTTGATTGGGTTCAACCTGATGAGACTCAAAGGATTAAGCCTAGTTTTATAGTTCCTATACATACTTCTACATTTGTTAAAATCCTAAATAGATACAATCCCCTTGTATTACCTCCTATACTCCATGATTTCCCTACAAATTTTACAAATATCTTCCCAGGTTTGATGGAGAATATGGCAACATCATTGTTGAGAAACAGATTTAGGGTTTTGAGAATTTTCTTGATCTTTTGAGGTTGAGGAAAATGATGTCTTCATCAGAATTTTTTCTCTATATTTACAAGATAGAGCTAAGGAATGGTTCAAAAAAAATTCAGCTGCAAGCATATACAATTTTCATAAGTTTTTAGAAGTCTTCCTTGGTAGATGGGAGATCAAGAGAAATATTTTTCTTATTTTAGAAGAGTATGATCATTTGAAAAGACATCCAGGAGAAACAGTGCAACACTTTTCAGTCAGATTCAATCAAGTTTACAATTCAATGCCTGCTGATATAAAACCTCCTTCTGGTTTAGCTCTCTTACACTACCCAGTTGCCTTTGATCCAGATATGGAATTTCAGTTGAGAGAAAGGAACACTACTACACTCAAGGAGATGCAAGACAGTGAAATTAGTGTGGACGCCAATTTGTTGATCAAAAGGTCAAGGATCAAGGAAAAAGAAATAAAGAACATACAAAAGAAGCAGTTGAAATATTCAAAATCAAAACTAGACATTCTGACCAACACAATGAAAGAAATGATGCAGAAATTTATCTTGAGAAATGAACTTGTTGTCCAAAAGAATCATGTCCCATTGATTACAGAGAAAGAAAGGGTCATTGTTCCCAAGCATTTTGCAGCTCACCCTTGATTTCCTAGATCATGGAAAGATTATTTTATGTATTCAATTCATGGCATGAACACAGATGAAACTCCAAATAAGCTCATAGAAGAACCAACACCTGATATGATGTGTATGATTGATGACCTTTCTTACCTGGATAATCTACCCAAATATGATCAGTATGATGATAATTATGTGGTTGAAATAGATGTTGATTGTTTAAAGCAACCAGTGGAATGCTTTTGGGAGAAGGAAGCTCGGTCATAGCTCAAATATGACAATTATCATGTGCATATTAATTATGACATCAATGAGGAAAATGTAGAAAATCTTAGAGTAAGTGGAAAGTCTTTTCCCTTATGTTTCTCCTCATTTTAGTTTCTAAGAGAAAACTATAAGTTAGTTTTCAATAGTAGGGATGGAGAATGTTATGATCAATCAATTGAAGATGTCATTGATGATATGGAAGTTGTTCTACACCCAGAATTGCATCCCCTAAGTTACATTGATTGTCAAACCACAGAAGAATTGATGCAGTATAATTATGTACCATTAAGCTTTAATTCATTTCAGTTTTTGAAGGAAAATGCTACTAATATCCATGAGCATGTACTAAAGGATAAACACATAGAAAATCAAGAAGTTTCATTGGAATCAATGCAACAGTCATGTCAGTTTCTAGAAGACCCAATAGTTGATGTGTTGGATGATCCATGTAGTCAGAGTCATGTTCCATTTGCTAGTTGTGGGCTTAAAATCATTTATGATATAGACATGATTAGGTAATCAATTTCCTGGTTTGGTTCAGCTGGAGTCTCATTTCACAAGCCATCTGAAAATCTGCAGTTGAATCGGAAGTTGTATGATGATACAGATAGAATATGTGAAGTTCCCATTCATGACCCTGATTTGGTTGAAATTGAATATCAAGGAATATGTCATTTCCATCATGACCCTATAGCTACATATATGAAGGAGCTCTTCTTTTCAAAATTTCAATTGATACCTGGAACCTCTTTGATTTTCCACAGTTCCAAAGCTTTATGTTATGAAGATCAAGTTGGAAATAAGTTCCTTATGCATTTGCAAGATTTAGTTTTGATGCATGTTAAAAACAGTAAAAGTGTTGATCTATTCGATCAACTGATAGATTGGCTTAATTGGCATTTTTCCATTACCTAACTAAACAGAATTTCAACATGTTATAATAGGATTATATGTAAATAAATAAGCTTACGAAGTAAGCATATTTTCAGCAATCAAGTTTGGAGTGTGCAAATAAGCTCAGGGTTGTGAGCATTTTTAAAATATTTTCTCAGTTCATATTCAATATACAGATCAATTTTTTGCTTAAAGTTCAGCCACATAGGATGTTGGATAGAACAGGTTGCAGGCTGATGGATTAAGACCAATGAACAAGGCTACTTAGTCTACAGTGTTCTTGGCACCTCACACGGAGAGCACCATCCCCAAGTGGAGCCACTGTTATAACCCTATATTTCATAGGATCAAATGGTGATTGAGATTTATCCCTTCAATGATTTCATGGGGAACATGATATTCTATTCTGCAAATAATTTCCCAAATGAAAAAGGGGAAAGAAAACATTAGCGGGGGTTAGCACAATCAAAATACCCCTTGATTGGTTAGATTGGGTTAAATTTGGCATAAAAATATGAAATAACGGTGTAAAAGGGAAAAAGGGTAAACTTAGCACTATCCATCACATGTTTTTATCATAGGTTTGCTAAGAAACAAGACATTTTTTCTTGTAGCACATAAGTCTCACGCTAATATCCATCGGTGACAACCCCATCAACCAGATCGATGGCCATCAGTTGATTTCGGACCCCCTAACCTTTCTTCCTTTAACAGTGGGGTGGGGTGGGGGTCTGGAATGGTGGCTTCCCCACATCGGCCCCACCTAACGTGGCACCCTCACAGTGTTTCGGACCCCCCCCCCTCCAAAATCCTGCTAAAACCACTATCCAAAACCGCTCACCTTCCCGCCTATTCCTATCATTGCTCTCATGTTATAGGATAAATCGGTATATGCAGACATTAACAGATCTCCCTAGATCCACCTGGATCTAGAACAAAATAGGACAGGACATGAATCTTTCTCTAAGTTGCAGTCATTGAATCTACTACCAAGAAGGAATGAGTAACATACATTTATATCGCTTCCTTAGGTCTTTGTTGTTCCTACTTCGCTCTGGTGCTCTTGTGAGATCAGGTCCAAGACAACACAAACCAGCCAAAGTGAAGATAGCAAAGTATATTCAATAAAATAAGAGTGATTTTATGGGAAAGGGACATGTCGTTGTATTATATTAAATGAAAGTAGAAGATACAAACAGATCGCCTTGATGTCGCAAGCTTCCTTTCAGTGGTCCTTGGTTCCAACACACACACTTTCTCTACACTTGCATGAAGAATATCCAGTACAACTTGATAGACAAATAGAGCCTTCAAGATTCAATCCAAATAGGTTTCTTCACACAATTATTTCATCAATTCTCCATTCAATCTTGCTTAACCTCTTTCTTGAGAAACCCTTCATTATATAGGAGAAGGAGAGATGGTTAAAGGGATGAGAATGATCCCACTAAATCTAAGAAATCAGTAGGATGCCAACCATGCGAATGCCAACTCATTTTCTAGAAGATACTCTTCTAGAACCTTTGTAACTTCCTCTTCCTTTTAAGCTTCAAAACAGGTTCGCACCCTACCTATAGAGAAGACTGCAAACACCTCACAGGCTAGGTATAGGGTTGCCTACGAGAATCAAGATTCTCGCACCCTACAACATAGTTAGCCTACGAACTCATCTTAAAAATATTTTTTGTGGAAGAAGACTGCAATCACTTTTCTCAGGAAAAAAGTCCTTATGAGAGCCTGAACACATAACTATAGAGACATCACCAGAGTGACCAAAATAATGTGTAACAGAATGCCCCCGAAAGTATGAGGCTGGAACTCATGACAACCAAAATACTTTGTAAAATGTGTGTGTGTGTTAGAAACAAGGATCACACCTAATCAGAAACCTACAAACAATCAAGCATCTACAGAATATAATACCAGTTCTGAGGTAGGCATTCCCATGCTTAGACCACAAATGAATGAAATCTTAAATGTAGGCCATGGCCACCAATCATACACTGTAGATCCATGTCGCCAAAATACCACATAGCCACCAGGAATACATTGTGGATCTATGTGTTTAGAAGACGCGGATTAGGACATAGACACGTGACATATAAAGTGGATCCATGTGTCAATATGATGCAGGAGCATCGCCAACTCATCAAGGAGCATCGCCCATGACAAGCGAACCAGCATGGAAGGCAATGAACAGCTGGACAAGGCCAGCCGAAACTTTTGAATTTCCATACAAGATGATGCGCCAATGTATAAATGATGCATTTATGGAAGAGCACCTTTTGTATATTGTATCAAACCTCGATCCATACGCTCTTGTCTAAAATAGATAGGAGGCATTTAATCTAGTTAATGCAGGTAGGTAGGATTTATTTCTAGATTAGACAGTTTTAGATGGAAGGAGGGAAAATGGATATAGACACCCTCATTGTATCATTGTAACATTAGTATGAGCAAGCAGAGAAAGCAGAGAATATTGTGTGAGAACACCCATGTACGGGCAATTGAATTAATAGAAGGAAGTTTTGATTCAAGTTCATGGTCTGTGTTGTTTTCTCTGTATGTTGTTGATATGCTCAGGAATGCTTGTTTTCTGTTATGCATTTGCTTTGTATATGCTGTGCATGTGATTTCATGATTCAAACTGAAGTCTGAAGAGGAGATAGAATGAGTTTTCAATTGTTTCTCTATCTGAGCCAGGAGATTCCTGCAAGGTGTGCAGTTGAATTCATCCGCATAGAGTGCGTCGATGAAGGCTCAGTAGTTGGAATTTTGTTCTCACCCGCCCAGAATTTGATTTGGGTTGTTGAAGCCATGCAAGGAGGTGCAAGCTGAAGAAAAAGTCTCAGTTGCTAATTTGAGCAGAAGAGATAGAAGACTGCTGCTGCAGAAAGTGCACAGAGTCGGAGGATTAAACACTGGAGAAGTTGTTGAACATCGAGTACGAGGAGTGTGCATGAATCCATCTGAAGGAGTCAAAGTGGAAGAAAGCTTAGGAGGTATAGCACCTTCGTAGTATCATCGAAGGAGATCACAGGAGTTTTGATCGAAGAAGGGTCAAGTAGGGTTTTCAGGCGCAGGCTTGGAGAGCAATTCTTGAGAAGAAACACTTAGTCATTTCAAAGAAATCTAACGGAGGAGAATTGACGGCCAGGATTCGCAGACGCAAGCCGCGAAGTCCCTTCTACTGTTATATTTCAAGAGAGTTGCACCAGGTTTAAGCATGAAGGAGCAGAGGAAGATCCTGGAGATCTGGAGTTCGGGATATCGAGGTTTTGGTGGTTGTGAAACTCTTGTAGAACAAAATCGCGATCCATGATTTCTCGAGGAGATCAGAGCTATTGATCTCAGCAGGAACACGTGTCGAAGCGTAGGAAGAGATCGGGGTTTAGCCCATTGGAGATTCGGGGTTTCCCGTGACAAGGAACTTGTACAGGTTGGATTCACGATTTTGCGATACCTGATAGAGCGAAGAGGAGGGGGTGACGTGGAGAAGAGTGCCCACACGTGCATCAGAGTTCAGCATTTCAGAGTTCTCGGTGACGAGAGACTCACAACAGGAGGAGTCACAAAATCCTGAACACGACGGTCCCACAGTCACGTCATTTCGGTGGAGGATAGGTGTCGGGAGGTTAGCCCTTGTAGGGAGATGAAAATAGGTAGCATCGGCATATCGTGAGCTCTGAGGTTCGCGAGTTGGAGCCGCGAAGATTTGCCCCAAATTTTACGAGGTCGCAAGAGGCGATATCTTGGCAACCATTGGTTAGCGCGTGGGGCCACAGAGAAAAATAAAGGAGGACAGGTGTCATCGTGGATCGAAGGATCGGAGATCCCGTGAGCATAAGTTTTACGCATTTCTACTTCGTGAATTCCAAAATTCCGAATGGGAAGAGGACCATGGTCTCATAGCTAGCAGTCTCATGCGAAAGAGTAGTCAGAGGGGGCTAAGGGTCACATAAGTACCATCGGAGATCAGGAATCGGGGATTCGCACAAGCAGTGACTCACGACAGCATGAGTATCGATTTCCCGATGGGATAATTCTCGATAGAAGTAAGGAAGGCGTGAAGTGGATATTTCATCGGGGTTCAAGAGTTGTGAGACCCGAGTGCAGGACTCGCAATTATGCGAGTTCCGATTTCCTGATAGGATAAAGGGAGGTAATCAGAGGAGCATTATGTGGGTGCAGAAAAGTCCTGATAAGGGATTTGAGGAGCATTTCAGCTCTTCGGGCCTAGGGAGAAGAAGGTCCTGGTGGAAGCGGACGTGCCCAGGTGGCCGTTTGCGTCAATGTGGTATCAGAGATCTGAAAATTATCTGTTTTCTGTAGCAGAGGAGAAGAGAAAATTTCACCATGCCGCTGAGAAGAGAAAGGCAATCACCCAATCCAGAGGATAGGGGAAACCAGAGAGGCAGAGGGAGACAAGCACAAAATCTTGATATGGAAAGGCAGATACGTGATCTCAGAGCGAGATTAGAAGATATGGAAGCAGCGCAGAGACGCACAGCAAGTGCTGGAGATATGAGTGACTTCGAAGGCGAAGTTGAAGCTGAAACACAAGGAGAAGTTGCAGCTGAAGATGTAGCCAACGAGCGATTAATTAAGGCTATCGCTCGGATGAGTTCAAAGACAAAAATGGACATTCCAACTTATGAAGGAAGTCTGGATGCAGAAGAGTTGTTGGATTGGATCAGAGCTCTTGACACCTACTTCGATTATGAAGACATCGAGGATAAGAAGGTCAGGCATGTTGTCACGAAATTGAAGGGACATGCAACATTATGGTGGGACGAGCTTCAAGCAGATAGACATTTCAAGGGAAAGCAAATGATTAAAAGCTGGGATCGAATGATTGTGAAGATGAAGGCAAAATTCATCCCAAGGGATTATCAAATCACATTGTTCAGGAGAATGCAGAACCTGAGACAGAAGTTGATGACGGTAAAGGAGTATACCGAGGAATTCTACAAGCTCAATATCAGAGCAGGCCATCGGGAGAGAGATGATGAAAAAGTTGTCAGGTATATGAATGGCTTGAGATACGATATCCAGGATGAGATGAGTATGAAAACCATCAAAACGGTGGAGGATGCATATCAGATGGCGTTGAAAGCCGAAGAAAATCTAAGCCGCAAGTCAGCACAGCGAGGCCGAGGTAGGAGCCAGGCAAAAGGTAAATCAATTTCCCAATATGGGTTCCAGAAATCCAAGGATGACTGGAAAAAGCCTCAGGAAAGAACAGAAAGAGGTGGAAGTTCATAGAGAGGCCAGCACTCTGAACAGCGAAGGCAGCAGACAGAACAAAGCGGGGGATACGTTGACAATAACACATTTCCTTGTACCAGAGGTAGAGGAAGAGGTAGAGGTGGATTCATCACATGCTACACATGTGGGAAGGATGGACATAAAGCAGTTGACTGTCCAGATAGGAAAAAGAATAGAGGAGAAGCTCACATCGCTGAAGCACAGAGGAGAAATGCTGAGGCAGAAGATGCAGAAGACGGAAGGTCGTTGATGATGCGTAAAGTTCTCTTAACACCTGAGAATGAGGTGGAGGACACAACACAAAGAAATAGATTGTTTAGAACTGCATGCAAAACCAAAGACAGGGTGTGCAAGGTTATTGTGGACAGTGGTAGAACAAACAATCTCATTTCGACCGAGATGGTGGAGAAACCGGAGTTGGAGACGACTGATCATCCAAGTCCATACAGAGTCTCATGGCTACAGAAAGGACATCAGGTGAGTGTCACTAAACAATGCTTAGCTGACATCAAGATAGGAGGATACGATGATAAAATTCTCTGTGATGTTATTCCTATGGATGTATGTCATTTATTTCTAGGCAGACCATGGAAATATGATAGGAACGTAGTTCATGATGGGAAGATGAATACGTATACATTGGAGAAGAATGGAAGAACACATATGTTACTTCCAATTAAAGATAAAGAAGTAAAACCAGAACCAAGAAATACTATACTTCTCATGAGTGGAAAAGAACTTCTGGCCGAAGTAAATAAGAAGGAAGATCCATAATTCTTTGTGGTCAGGAAACCAAAAGTTGTTTTGACCAACACAAGAGTGGATGATTTGCCGGAAGAAATTCAGGAACTCTTGGAAGAGTTCGTTGATATTGTGGTAGATGAATTACCTCATTCGTTGCCACCGATGAGGAGTGTGAGTCATCATATAGACCTCATACCAGGAGCCAGTTTACTGAACAAGGTTGCATACAGGTTGACGCCGCAGGAGAACGAAGAAGTCAAAAGGCAGGTGCAGGAACTGCTGGATAAAGGATTGATTAGAGAGAGTTTAAGTCCGTGTGTCGTTCCAACGGTACTGAGTCCAAAGAAGGATGGAGAATGGAGAATGTGTACAGATTCCAGAGCCATTAACAAAATTACCATCAGGTATAGATTTCCATTGCCACAGATGGATGACTTGATGGACTATTTAAGTGGAGCCAAATTTTTTTCAAAGGTTGATTTGAAAAGCGGATACCATCAGATTCGCATGAGAGAAGGCGATGAGTGGAAGACATCCTTCAAAACCAACGAAGGGTTGTATGAATGGATAGTTATGACATTTGGCTTGACGAATGCACCAAGTACTTTCATGAGGCTGATGAATGAAGTGTTGAAGGAATTCATTGGTAAGTTTGTCATTGTTTATTTAGATGACATCTTAATTTTCAGCAAAACAAAAGAAAAGCACAGCAGAGGATTGGCAGGACATTTTGGCCACGATAAGACATTTGCAAAGCTTATCGAAGCATACTTTTGGCCAGGGATGCGGTCGGAAGTCAAGAAGTTTGTGGACAGATGTATAATTTGCCAGCATTCAAAGGGAAGAAAGCATAATGCGGGATTCTATCAATCCTTACCCATACCCAAGAGGCCGTGGGATGAAATCAGCATGGATTTTGTATTAGTATTGTCGAGGACACAAAGAGGACATGATTCGATCTTTGTGGTGGTTGACAGGTTTTCTAAAATGGCACATTTTATTCCATGCCATAAGACCAGTGATGTAACTCATATCGCAAACTTGTTTTTCAAGGAGATCGTTAGACTTCATGGTTTACCCAGGAGCATAGTATCGGACAGGGATACAAAGTTCATTGGACATTTCTGGAGGACGCTCTGGAAGAAGATGGGAACTAAATTGATGTTTAGTTTATCCTATCATCCTCAGATGGATGGGAAAACAAAGGTGGTAAATAGAAGTCCGGGAGACTTGCTAAGAAGCCTGGTGACAGAGCACCACAGCAGTTGGGACAATGTGTTGCCACAGGCAGAGTTCGCATACAATGACTCAGTGAACAGGAGCACAGAAAAAAGTCCATTTGAGATTGTATATGGGAGGCAGCCAAGAGGAATATCTGAACTGAGGGATTCAGAGAAGATAATAACCAAGAGCGCAAGTGCTGAAGAATTCACAAAGGCGATGGAAGAACTTCACAACAGAGTGAAGCAACGATTGCTGGAATCAAACCAGAAATATAAGCGTCGAGTGGATCAGCATCAAAGAAAACTTCAATTCAAAGTTGGTGATCTAGTTCTGACACATCTAAGAAAGGAAAGGTTCCCAAGGGGAACATACAATAAGCTAAAAATGAATAAAATTGGGCCATGCAGAGTCCTAAATAAGTTGGGAGAAAATGCTTATGAAATTGAGTTGCCGGATGAGATTGGATTATCTCTGACATTCAATGTCTCAGACTTATATCCCTATAAGGCTGAGGAAGCAGGAGCTGGAAGTGATGAACAACCAGAAATCCAGTGGCAGAAGAAGATGTCGATTGCACAGAAGCCACAAATGGAACGTATACTTGACAAGAGGGTGACCAAAAGGACTAGGAGGAAGGAATACTTTGAGTATCTAGTCAAATGGAAGAACCATCCAGTGGAATATGCCAGCTGGGAAAGCGAAGAAGTGATTCAAAAGCATGGGAAGACTGTGCAGGAGCTCATGGACAGGAGCCCATGAAAGTTTTCAAGCCGAGGAGTATGATGCAGGAGCATCGCCAACTCATCAAGGAGCATCGCCCATGACAAGCGAGCCAGCATGGAAGGCAATGAATAGCTAGACAAGGCCAGACAAAACTTTTGAATTTCCATACAACATGATGCACCAATGTATAAATGATGCATTTATGGAAGAGCACCTTTTGTATATTGTATCAGACCTCGAGCCATACGCTCTTGTCTGAAATAGATAGGAGGCATTTAATCTAGTTAATGCAGGTAGGTAGGATTTATTTCTAGATTAGACAGATTTAGACGGAAGGAGGGAAAACGGATATAGACAACCTCATTGTATCATTGTAACATTAGTATGAGAAAGCAGAGCAAGCAGAGAATATTATGTGAGAACACCCATGTACAGGCAGTTGAATTAATAGAAGGAATATTTGATTCAAGTTCATGGTCTGTGTTGTTTTCTCTGTATGTTGTTGATATGCTCAGGAATGCTTGTTTTATGTTATGCATCTGCTTTGTATATGCTATGCATGTGATTTCATGATTCAAACTGAAGTTTGAAGAGGAGATAGAATGAGTTTCAATTGTTTCTCTATCTGAGCCAGGAGATTCCTGCAAGGTGTGCAGTTGAATTCATCCGCATAGAGTGCGTCGATGAAGGCTCAGTAGTTGGAATTTTGTTCTCACCCACCCAGAAGTTGATTTGGGTTGTTGAAGCCATGCAAGGAGGTGTAGGCTGAAGAAAAAGTCTCAGTTGCTAATTTGAGCAGAAGAGATAGAAGATTGTTGCCGCAGAAAGTGCGCAGAGTCGGAGGGATTCAACACTGGAGAAGTTGTTGAACGTCGAGTGCGAGGAGCATGCAAGAATCCATATGAAGGAGTCAGAGTGGAAGAAATCTCAGGAGGTATAGCACCTTCGTAGTATCATCGAAGGAGAGCATAGGAGGTTTGATCGAAGAAGGGTCAAGCAGGGTTTTCAGGCACAGGCTTGGAGAGAAAGTCTTGAGAAGAAACACTTAGTCATTTCAGAGAAATCTCACGGAGGAGAATTGACAGCTAGGATTCACAGACGCAAGCCGCGAAGTCTCGTCGACCATTAGATTTCAAGAGAGTTACGCCGGGTTTAAGCCTGAAGGAGCAGAGGAAGATCCCAGAGATCCGGAGTTCGGGATATCAGGGTTTTGGTGGTCGTGAAACTCTTGTAGAACAAAATAGTGATCCACAATTTCCCGAGGAGATCAGAGTCATTGATCTCGGCAAGAACACGTGTCGAAGTGTAGGTAGCGATCGGGGTTCAGCCCGTCGGAGATTCAGGGTTTCCCATGACAAGGAACTTGTGCAGGTTGGATTCGTGATTTCATGATACCCAATAGTGCGAATGTAAGGTAGCTAGAGAGGTAGTGGGGGGGGGCAGAGGGCCCATAGTGATCATAGTGGAGGTTATTCAATGTAAGGTGGACTAGGTCCACTATATTATTAAATAAGGCCCACTATGGTAGTTAGATATAATAAATGGGTAATTAGATATAATAAATGTAAGAGGAC
>JZKD02S1879638.1:61429-75500 GCA_000966675.3 Picea glauca
CCTCGAAGAGGCAAGTGAACAGGAGAGGATCCCTTCCATAATAGGATCCATTGTATGGTGTTTCCCTACCTTAAGGGTTTGGTAATAATAAAGTGTGGTTTCTTCTATCTTGCTTATGGATCTATAGTGTATTCAGTATTTTTGGTGATTATATTGGTATATCTATACAGGTTCTTAACAGCGAAGAGGAGGGGGTGACGTAAGGAAGAGCGCCCACACGTGCATCGGAGTTCAACATTTCAGAGTTCTCGGTGATGAGAGACTCACAATACGAGGAGTCACGAAATCCCGAACGGGACAGTCCCACAGTCACGTCATTTCGGTGGAGGACAGGTGTCGGGAGGTCAACCCTTGTAGGGATATGGCGACAGGTAGCATTGGCATATCGAGGGATCGAAGGTTCACGAGTTGTAGCAGCGAAGATTTGAGCCAAAGTTTACAAGGTCGCGAGAGGCGATATATCGGCAACCATCGGTTAGCATGTGGGGCCATAGAGAGAAATAAAGGAGGACAGGTGTCATTGGGGATCGGAGGATTGGAGATCCCGCGAGCATAAGTTTTACACATTTCTACTTCGCGAATTCCGAAATTTCGAATGGGAAGAGGGTCATGGTCTCGTAGCTAGTGGTCACATGCAAAAGAGTAGCCGAAGGGGGCTAAGAGTCACAGAAGTACCATCGGAGATCGGGAATCGAGGATTCGTACGAGAAGTGACTCACGACAGCGTGAGTACCAATTTCCTGATGGGATAATTCTCGATAGAAGTAAGGAAGGCATGAAGTGGATATTTCATCAGGGTTCAGGATTTGTGAGACCCGAGTGCAGGACTCGCAATTATGCGAGTTCTGATTTCCCAATAGGATAAAGGGAGGTCATCAAAGGAGCATCCTGTGGGTGCAGAAAAGTCCCGATAAGGGATTTGAGGAGCGGTTCAGCTCTTCAAGCCTAGGGAGAAGAAGGTCCTAGTGGAAGCAGACGTGCCCGGGTGGTCGTTTGCATCACAATACAAATCATAAATACTCGAGCGTAGCCTGGGCCAAAAGATAAGACCCAGGGTCTTCAGCCCAGTTGTCTGAAAATTACGAATCTAACCATGTGATTACATGTGTCGAAGTCGAACATGGTAGAAACCACTTGATTATTGGTCATTGATGAAAACCATTAACAAGTGTGAGGGAAATCACCATTGATGTAAATGACTCCCAAGGTACCTAGGTACAATCTAAACAAATGTGAATAAATGAGCCAAAGTCGAACATTCGGAAGAATCTCTCGATCAGGGACCAATGATGTGAATCCACTGTCGAAAGTGAAGAGACCTTCCATTAAGGCATGCAGGTTCTAAGGTACTAAATGCTTTCTAAGTCTTATTCCCGGATAATGAATTGGAGTCGACTAAAAAAGACTCGTCACAGGAGGGCCTTGATGTATCCCCCATCAATGACACAAAATAAGTAACAAATTTTGAGGGAAATTCAAAGTGCGAATATGATTTGAAATGGACACAGGGAAGGCCGACATGGTAAGAATGGACAACTATAGATGGCTGACTCAATGGAGGGCTTGTTTGGACTGCTCTTGAATATATGAATGACACGACAATGGTCTTGGCAACATTTAATCAAAGATGACCCAAGATATGACCTTGTAGTAAGTCAGACGAGAGACAAATGGATTTCCCAACCCGGATTCAAATGATGAATAGGGAGTGTCATGTTCAAGAGTGGCACTTACTGCCACTAATACAAATACCGAAACATATCCCTTTCCCAAAATTTCCCCTACCATTTCTGGCGAGTACCTCTTTATTTTTACACAAGCTTGAGGAGGATAACATATGCTTGTTGATGTAAGCTCATCCTTCGGACGAGTCCCTCGGAGTATGTTTAATGAACCCTAAAAAGGAGTGGTTTGGTCCCGTAAGGGCCTTTTGATGTTTGTTTAACGAGTCCAAAGATAGAAAACTTGGGCATGTTTCATGTTTTGAGAGTCTGAAAAACACTTAAAGAGAAACTCTCTCAGTTCTTTTTCATAAATTAGTTCAATGAGACCGAAAAAGTGATAAACTATCACCCATTAAACTTTTTCTTCAAATACTTTTACGAGAATGAAAAGAACAAGATCATTCGGCAATCTTTTCGTTTTATGGAGCGTGAAAAGAGATTAAAGGATAGTCCCTTGTTTTCATCATTTTCGTGTTACCATAACGAGTACGAAAAGACGACAAAAGTATACACGGTTACGTTCTCATGTATTTTCGAGCACGAGAACGAACAAAGACTGAGCTCGAGGTTTTCCTTACAAAACCCTAAAAGGTACTCGTTCATGTGATGAATATAAAAAAGAGAAAAAAATGCCCATATACCGTCGTTTGGACTTCTAGGTCAGCTATCTACAAAAAACTATACTCACAAAACCATTAGAGTATTAGGTTTTTAGACAAAAGTAATAAAAATAATTTAAAAATCAACGAAAAATAGTAAAAAGGTGAATAAATATGGGTAAAAAGGGATTTTTACCATTTCATTGTTACTTTGCCAAAAACTTGTCCAACACACCTCCTTTTTTTATCAAATTTCATCGGTCGATCGCGAGAGGTACAAGTGATCACTTAACAAACAGTTCCGACCAACAAGGTAATCTCTTGATTTTTCAACTTTTCCATGGTTTACTTTTGATTTTTATTGGCAATTTTAGAGTTTTGAGTCCATTTTAGGGTCAGTAGGTGTGCTCAAGAATTCTCGCAAGTGGTCCATTCGGGACTTGCGAGAATCTAATATTTTCACAGGTGGGCTTCAGTGCACCTGCAAGAATCTCGCATTGTGCAAAAGCTTCACCTGCGAGGGCCGAAAAATAGATTTTCGTGTGTGGTTTTGCTCAATAAAAATTTGTTCAGGAGGTTAAAATGATTTGTTGACTTACTTCTCATGACTTCATTGCAGGTATTGAACATCACGATGTTGGAATGGAGTGAAAGGGAACATGAGGAGGATGATGCCATTGCCAAAAATGATCCCTGTACAGTTGCTGCTCTCCGAAAATGTGGGGTCTTAAAAAAATTTAGGATCCCAGGCATGAGAGCCTAACTCAGGTTGTTAGAGTACCTGGTCCACATGTGGGATGTGGACTAGTAGGTATTTCATGTAGGGGTCCACACGCTTTCGCTAGATATCAAGGATATCTATTTTCTGATAGGGTTGTCACGACGTGGATCCCATGCGACTTTGACCAGAGGTAGGGGTGGTGGACTTCCTCTGAGTGAGTATGTTCACCGACATTGTGTTCCTGAGGCAAAGAGAAGCAAGGGTAAGGTTTCCATTTGGGGAGTCCAAGATTTGACCCTACAGACTATCTTGTTTACCATTGCACGCATGGTTGGGAGCATGGATCCGCACATGGCTCTCCAGAGATATTTCCAATATGAAATAGAGTGCATAGAGCCTTGGATTTTTAACTGATTGGATATGGTTCTCCACAGCATGAAAAGGAAATTGACCAAGTGTAGAAGGGGCGACCTAAAGCAGTTCGGGTACAGGTCAATTTTGGTGCCTTTCTTCCTTGAGAGGGTCCCATTTCTACATCTACAGGTAGATTGGGGTTTACCAGCTCCACAGGATCCAAGGATGTTGAGATGGTGTAACCTCATGGCTCGGCATGTAGCATGGCCTATAATCAAATATAATGACTCATTTTTTGACTGGTTGAGGCCCCATATGTTGATGATCGATGACTACGCATATGTTGGTTTGGATTTCTGAGGAGATCCAAATTTGGTCCTACCTAAGGGTTCTCAGTGGGGTGACTTAGGTGAGAAGTACACAAAATGTTTTTACAAATTTTATTATATAAAAGGTTTTTATATTTTTGATCCTAAACAAAAAAAAAATTTGACAACACAGATGTGGGGCCGTATCAATCACTAGGGACATCTCCCATTCAGAGGCGAGGAGAAGTGGCTCCAGTGGCAAGATGGGATGATGAGGACTACGAGGCGATTGAATAGAACTTAGAGGGACTGACTGTAGATGTACCGAACATCACTATTGGAGAGATCTCAAGACGTTATCAACGCCATACTATGGGCATGTCCGAGTCTCTCAGTCGACTGCTCCATAGGGTAGCCCGAGAAGTTGTATGTTATCATGAGAATCATCCTTGATGTTATTTTGTGGAAGCTATGGACTTCATATTTTGAGATTTTGATATTTGGACATAAACTTTTTGTAAAACTTTTGATCATCATATACATATATACGGATTTTACCAGCTTATTTTGTGTTGTATAATACATGTGATGTGTGATTGGTTCATAAATGTCCCAAATTTTTGTCTAACACATAATTAGCTAAAGCATAAGTCAATATATTTAGACATCTAGGAATGTGTTGATATTCGATATAATCAAAATAACATTCCAAGAGGTGAATTTGTAAATATACTCATAATAAAGTAGAACTTCAAATAGCATAGACATTACTTAACTATAGTACTACTAGTTGCGAATCGAGTTGTATAACCAGGTGGAGGATACCAAGTGAAATAGCATCAATCAACAATTTGATGAAGTCATTATATTCTGCGATATTATTGGTCGCACGACCGAGGCAAACACTTCGTAGACTGATGAGCTCATTTGTAGGTGCGTAAATTTCCCATGCAACAAAAGCTAAGTTCTGAGTACTACGACTAGCGCCCTCAGCAAAGCCAATGTGGGGTAGCGAAGACTCCGACATTTGGAAACCAAGTTCAATGCAAGGTAAGCGGTCAAGAGCAAAAACCAAATAACGAAAAAGCACACTAAAGTAACACACAAAAAGTATGATACAATAAAATACAAGCACTCATGCACAGATGATCTAAGCATAGTACTTCTTTAAGTAAATCCCATTTATGGGTTCACTCAAAGGGATACCATCATAGTCCACTAACTTGTAGGCTCCTTTTTCTAACACCTGTCTTACGATATAAGGACCTTGCTACATAGCTTCAAATTTTTCAGCTCCTAACAAATCTTGATTTTGTTCATAAAGGAGAACTAGATCTCCTTCAGAGAACAAACATGGTTTGACATGTTTATCATATTGAGCTTTGACGCATTTCTTTTGGGTTTCTATAATTAGGGTGGCATCACAATGAGTTTAGTATAGTTGCATAAGATACAATAGACGTTCTTCTTCAGTGGAAGTGTTTGGAAGAAGAACAATGGTGAGCTTTAGAGATGGTATCTCACATTCAATCGGCAAGATGGATTCTATACCATAAACTAACTAGAAAGGTGAAAACATGGTAGCAGACTTGATAGATGTTCGGTAAGCCCATAATGTCGAAAAAAACATCATGTGCCAACTAGTTTTTTGAATCCCTATCATTCATCAAAGCATGGTAATTAGGATTTTGTTTATTTCTTCAACCTGTCCATTGGCCTATGGGTAATACAGTGTTGAGTTTTCATGGCGAAGACCCAACTTTTTCGGTGAGTTTGGACATCATAAAGTTTCTAAAGTGGCTACCGTGATTAGTAATGATAGCTTGAGGAACACCAAACCGAGCAATGATGTGATTGAATATGAATAGTGTTGCAGTCTTTCTGGTATTGTCGAATGTTGGCATCGCCTCGACCCATTTTGTAAAATAATATACGGCTACAATAATGTATCCATGCCCCCCGGTCAAGTGAGAGTGACATGTCATGAAATCGATACCCCATTTCGCAAAAGGTCCAAAGGAGACTACAGGGTGTAGAGGAGCAGGGCGTGATCGTATTTTATTGTTGTAGGTTTGGCAAGCGTGGAATTTTTGGATAGCAATAATACAATCATTGAATAAAGAAGGCCAAAACTACCCAGCTCATAAGATCTTATGGGTAGTAGCATACCCATACATGTGACCACCACATGCTCTAGAATGGAAGTCATTCAGGGCTTTCTCAGCTTCATCAAATTTGAGGTAGCATCAAAAAATGGAGTCAATCCCACGACGATAAAGAGTATCATCGAGGATAATATACTGATGGGCTTGGTGGCGTATGTGATGGCGGTCAGTGCTAGACAAATCAAGCTGAAATGTCTAGGTCTAGAGATATATGATGATATCCCCATATCAAAGGTCATCAGAACTGATCAGAAAAATGGATTCATCAGATAATGAATCCTCTGCTACATTTTTCGTCTCAAAACAGGGAGTGTCGCATATCAATTCAGAAAACACCAAGGATTTCTTGGACTTAGCGCACTCGAATTCTAAGTCAAACTCCTGGATTATTACGATTCATTTGGAGTATTTTCCCCCTAGTATTGGCGTGTAAGAATGTGTTGCATAGGGTTGCAGTTGGAAATCACAATAGTCTTGCGTACAAGGATATAGTGTCAGAAACGTTGAACATCTTGGACAGCAGCCAAGGCCAGTTTTTCAACATGTAAATACTTGGTTTCGGTAGTCGTGAGACTCCGACTCAAATAATAAATGACATGTTCATAATGAGAATCATTCTCCTGGACTAGAACCATAGCAATGGTAGAGTCTGAGGCTGCAAGATACAAGAAATAATCTCGACTGTAATCGGGTGGGAAAAGTAGTGGGGTAAGGGTTAAGGTCAGTTTTAAAGCGTCAAAATATTTGTTGGCAGTGGTATCCCATACAAATTCAGAACCTTTCTTGAGCAGTCGACTAAAACCAAGAGTTAACTCAGCATAGTTTGGGATGAAACGACGTAGAAAGTTTGCCTTCCCTTGTAAACTATGTAGTTGGCGAAGTGAGGAAGGAGGAGGGAGATTGAGAATCACCTCAACCTTCAAAGGATCTACCCTGATCCCTTGATGTGAAACAATAAATCATATAAGTCGGTTGGATTCTACACAAAAAACACATTTGTGGGCATTCAAGTGTATATGGTAAAACCGACAACGAAGGAAAATGGCGCGGAGGTGTGTTGGTTGATCTACATGGTGCATGGAATGAGCTGGTAAGTCATCAAGATATGGCTTCACAATGTGCTTTATATCATGAAAGGCATAAGACATAGCACATCGAAAAGTTGCGCCGACATTCTTTAAACCAAAGGGAAGTTTCCGGTAGGCGAAAGTTCCCCAAGGACAAATAAAAGCGGTATTGTGTTGGCCTATGGGTATGATATTGATTTGATTATATCCGGAGAAACCATCCATCAGAGAGAATATTTCACTTCTAGCACAATCGTCGATGATCTAGTCAACGAAGGGGGCCGGAAATTTGTCTTTAGGACAATCTTTATTAATTTCTCTATAATCAACACACATGTGGATCATACCTTTTTTCTTGTTAACCGAAACAAGATTGGAAACCCAGACAGTTAAAGCCACAGGGTAAATAAAGACAACTTTGAGAAGTTTCTCAACTTCAAGCTTGATAGTGGCTACTTTACATTGGTGGACCGGACGAAGTCATTGCCAGGCGGATTTAGGGCCCGGGTATGTCTTAATCTCGTGTACAACAATGTCAGGGTCAATACCCGACATTTTTTCATAGCTCCATGCGAAGACGTCACAAAATTCTTGGAAAAGAGACTTGTAGGTGACAACTTCGTCATGGAAACATAAAGCTCTGATATGCACATTTTCGACAACTCCAGGTTTGATGGATATGTTGAGGGGGATGGTGGGTGAAATATTACTTAAGTTCCCTTCGTAGAACATATAGTGTGTAGACTTGGGAATGGTAGAAATGACCACAATAGTCGACAGGGTCGAGATCCATTGGTAACTCTCAATGGTGTGTTTCTCCAGGAAGAGGATGGAATGATGATTTCCATCGTCCCAAGGGGTATATTCCATGGACATAACAGACATAATCATCTTGTCTGTAGGAAAAATTACGCGGAATGAATCCGGAGATAAATCACCAAGAGAGGGGGTAGAAGGGGTTGCCGATTGAATGGCTTGATAAGCAGATTCGACTGGACTCAAAGGCATTTGGTCGCCATAACGAAGATGATCATTGGGGTTGGGTACTATCCACGGATCGTAAGATGCAGGGGTTTCTCAAATAGAGGTGGAAATCATATTGATTGAGGCGATGAATGGATGTGGAACATCAGGTGGTGGAATGGGAAAAGTACCCATCAAAGAGGAATATTTAAGAAGATCAACACCGACATTCTCATATCTAGGGGGTGTTTTTTCAATGAAAGGTACATTGTCGATACATGCATCGGAGTGAAAGAAGGACAATTGGTCCACCGTAATTACTTTTCCTTTATGTGGGAAACGTACGACATGGAAAAGAGTGGACACAACTACACACATGGAATCGATCCAACTACGGCCAAGTACAAGGTTGTAATCGATAGGAGCATCAAAGACCTACACTTCAACATTAACCATTTTTCCTTCTAACGTAATAGGAAACGAAGGGAGGACACCATAAGGCTTGAAACCAGATCTATTGAAGGCTTTGAGTGTGTTGTGGGATTCGGTTAAAGGAGGAGAGTCGATGGCTTTCCAGTAGGTAATAGACATGACACACGTCGAGGCACCCTCATCAATAACTATTCTACAAATGTTCTTGTCAGAGAATATAAATTGTATTTGGAATGCGAGTTGAGGGGGTAACCTTGGAACGTGATCTTCCAAGTCAAAAATTATTAAATTTTTATCAGTAGGGTTGATTCCACCAATAGATTTCAATAGTTCCTTCCATTGTATAGGACAACTCTGAAGGACTTCAAGGGATGACATCACGGATGGTGCTTGGGCCAGATCTTTGACAATATTGTAGTTCTGGGTAGCATGTGCATGAGGATTGAAAGCATATTGTCGAACAACACCCTTTGGGGGAGGGCGAAGAACTATATCTAGGCTCGGTCATTCAAGATGAAGAGGACTGTTGGTAGGTGGAGTCGTAGGAGATGGTTGGACCAACAAAGGAGGTATTTCATCAACCTTCTCTTTGGAGGAAGAATTATCTTTGGCTCGAGTGGTAAGTGTGATGTCATTCTTCTTTGAATCACCTGTATAAATTAAGACATAGGATGTAGTGGAGGGGGAAGGTTGGTCATGAATGACCAATTGGTCCTGTTGTTGAGAAGGGAAGGGTTGTGACAACATGTTCGGAGTAGGTGGTTTCGGGGTGCCTTGAAGGAACTTAGTAACCTCAGCTCGTCTTGGACAATCCTTAGTGTAGTGATCATCACCACAGATAAGACAAGGGTATCAGATTTTGTTCTTATCCTTATCTTCAATAGGTTGTGTTTTGGTATTCTCAGATTGCGAATTATTTTTATCCTCCTTGTTCTTACCCTTCCCTTTTTTGGATTTATTTTTTCCGGCGGGAGTAGATTGAACAGAGTTCACCTCAGAAGTTTTTTCGGTGGGAGGGGTAGGAGACAGATTATTTTGAACATTAGAAGCAATGGATTTGGAGTTGTTTCTAGAGGCTTGGAAGGAATGGTGTTGGGAATGGAAATTTCCAATCACATCGTCAGCTGCATGAGAAGCAGCGAGAGTAGTTGAAGTAGCAGAAGTAGAAGGATGAGGTGTGTCAAGGAGTAAGTCATAAAGAGTACATGTTTTTGAGTAAACAAGGTCAAGGTATTGAGCACGATTGATTGCATGTTCTTCTATGACAACTCCACCCATGGAAATGTCATGAGTGATGTCATTCACGAATGATTTCATGAACCACTCTGCCAGCAAATGATCAGAAAGTTTGACCTTGATGAGACGTCGTCTCCGTCGCCACTCATGAATGTGTTCAAAGATATGAGTGGCTTTGTTTTGTTTGAAAGAACTCAAAATTTCAGTTCTCATTTCGTAATGAATTGGTAAATGGTATTGGGTGAGGAAAGCCATAGCGAGGGTGTTGAAGTCAGTGAAGAAACCTCATGGTAATTTGATATACCACTTCCCGACGGAACCTGTGAGAGTTCGCTGAAAAAGGCGTAAACGAATAGAGCCATCCCTCAAAGAGTTGGATGAACACCAAAGGTGAAAAGTCATTATATGATTATTCGGGTCCTCTCCTAGTTTACCATCGAATTTAGGGATGTCAGATGGTAGTTTGGCTGATATCGCGAGCCATTGAGGAGAGTGACGGATCAGATCATTTAAAATTCTCGAAGATCAGGGAGGTCCAGGGTGGCTAAGAAGGGTAACTATCTATTCACATGTGGGTAGTGGTGACTTTGGGGAGGGAGCCCCATAGGTATACCAGTAGGACCATAAGTAGTTTTCATATAATGCGAAGATCCAGGCAGATTCGATTGTTGGTGGGGAGGCAGGTAATTTATAGGGTTGTATTGGTTGGGGTTGTTCCCTTGAACAAGGGCGTGGGGTTGAGTGCTCGAGCCCCAAATTGGATTGGATGTACCTGGATATGGTTGGCCTATACTAGGGAGTATGAAGGAGCTATCTTGAGGTTGTTTCCCCCCAGTCAAGTGAGGATTATTTTGGATAAGATAGTTACAACACTTGGCCAAGGATGGAGGTATATTTTTTCCATAGGGTGGGGTAGGTGGGGGTTTTCGTCCAATCGGGGGTTGTGTCCCAATTGGTATTTGTCTTGCAAAATGGGATTCGGTTTGGCCTACTTGGTGAAATTGTCCACCGACAAGAATCTGGTAATTAGGTGTGAAAGACAAGATGGTGCCACTAGGGTCGGTGCCTCCAATAGAGGATGGAAGAGGTACTCTGAAAGGGGGTCGAGGAAGTGTCAGAATGAAACCAGGAATGAGATGGTTCCCAGAAGGAGTGGAAATACCAGGAGTCTCAGATGGGATTTGTGTAGGAACAAGAATAGAAGCATTCAACACATGATATCAGGGGGGAAGTGTTGGGGTGAATCTAGTGAAAGTGGCGTGCTAATGGGAGCTTGGCTAGCCACCATAATCCCAGTGTGAGGACGCGTAGTATCTAGGAACATTGTGTAATGGACCGTTTGTAGGGGGATAGTCAAGATGTGGTCGGATGGCAGAGTGTCTGAACTAGGAAAATAATAGGCAGTAGTAAAATGTATTGCGTCTGGATCGGATGTTTCTGGAAGCTCAGGTGTGACAGTGTGTTATAACCCTAATTTGCACCATACATGCTTACCTGGCATCAGGCCATCTTAGATCCCTTCTTTTCTAAAGCACTGTTGAACAACTCTTTAAAAAACCTCTTTTATAAAGGCCCACGTGCCCTACTCCATTACTGCATGCATGTACACGCTAGCTGACCTAAAACGACCTGCGTAGACCAACAAAAGTACAAAAAAAGGAAATTTGTCGATGGAACATAAAATTTTGGGTGATTTAACTGAAACTCCCAGCCATGCATGGCCGAGGGTTCATCCAAATACCTAGCTTCTTCTAGCCTATAAAAGAAGGGCTAGGGGTCCCATTTGGAGGAGGAAAAATAGAGTAAAGAAACCTGCCCAATTGCATATTCCCATTGTCCCAACCCTTTCGCCATCCTTGTGCAAGAAGAGATACAAAGCAAAGAAGTTGGAGGACATGTGAAGAGGAGCCTAGGATCAGGATTCATGGAGCAGTGGTCGGTCTCGACATTGTAACCTGGATCTAGAACAAAACAAGACAAGACATGACTCTTTCTCTAAGTTGTAGTCATTGAATCTACTACCAAGAAGGAATGAGTGACATACCTTTATATCGCTTCCTTAGTTCTCTTTTGTTCCTACTTCGCTCCTATTCTCTTTTGAGATTAGTTCCAAGACAACACAAACCAACCAAATTAAATATAGCAAAGTTTATTCAATGTCAACCTATGCATATGATCAAGGAGTTATGCAATAAAATAAGAGTGATTTTATGGGAAAGGGACATGTCACTATATTATATTAAATGAAAGTAGAAGATACAACCAAATCACCTTGATATCACAAGCTTCCTTTCAATGGTCCTTGGTTCCAACACACACACTTTCTCTACACTTGCATGAAGAAGATCCAGTACAACTTGATAAACAAATAGAGCCTTTAAGCTTCAATCCAAACACGGTTCTTCACACAATTCTTTCATCAATTCTCCATTCAATCTTTCTTAACCTCTTCCTTGAGAAACCCTTCATTATATAGGAGAAGGAGAGATTGTTAAATGGATTAGGATGATCCCACTAAATCTAAGAAGTCAGTAGGATGCCAACCATGCAAGTGCCAACTCATTTTCTAGAAGATACTCTTCTAGAACATTTGTAACTTCCTCTTCCTTTTAAGATTCAAAATAGGTTCGCACCCAACCTATAGAGTAGACTGTGAACACCTCGCAGGCTAGGTATAGGGTTTTGTGTGAGAATCAATATCCTCACACCCTACAACATAGTCAGCCTACGAACTCATCTTAAAAATATGTTTTGTGGAAGAAGACAACAATCACTTTTCTCAAGAAAAAAGTCTTTATGAGAGCCTGAACACATAACTGTAGAGACATCACTAGAGTGAACAAAATAATGTGTAACATCTCCCTCTCCCAAATCAACACATTTCCTACACTCACACTCCCATTCACCCTCCAACCTATCACATCCACTCACCCATCCACTCACTCTCCAGCTTGTTTCATCCCCCATGCTCTCGTTACCTTTCGCCTTTCGCCACATGTTCCCCCACTCACTCCCACATACACCCATATCCCTACATGTCACTTCCCTCCTACACCTGTAAACTCCTACATCCACTCTTCCCCTTTTCCTGCTTGACACTTGTCCCCACGTCATCTTATACGTAACCACTTTCCTCCTCCCAAAACTGGTTTTGACCAATCATCTTTCGAGGTGATTTCCAGAATAACCAGGGAAAATTTTGAGAAACCAAAAGAGGTTTTCTCTTATCACGGACCAAGGAAAAATAAACTCTTTCATTTTTTCTAAAGGTGTCACGGATTGGGAGAATAGAGAGAATTTTTGGGGCCTATTTTCAAGATTTATTTGCTGCATGTTTTACACATCCTTCTCAAACACAGATATCGAACATTTGGAGAGGAATTTCATAAAACCGAGAGAGGTTTTTACTCATAACAAGCTTATATACAAAAACCTCCCCAGGATTTTACATATCTATCACATATTTTGAGATTTGAATACCCATTTGGACTCCATTTTTCATAATTTCGGGGGCAAAAAGTCAAAAGGACAGATGGCAAAGAGGATAAATTGAAGGCACGGATCACCCACAGATCCCCTCAAAACAGTGCCAGATCTCTAAATGAATCTGAACAAACCTATATGATTATAATATTTAGTTTAGATTTTTTCTTAAAATAAATCCTGCTCATTTATGACAGGATGATTGTAAATAACTTATAAATACTTATAATTTCAAGGTATTGTGGGTTGATCAGTTGGGACCTTTTTGAAGGATGGAACTAATTTTGTAAAGGAGCTCACAGAGTCTCCATGGATCAAATTTTAGTAATACAGTTGCATCATTACAAGATTCTTGTGTCAATTTCATTGGTGAAGTAATCTCCCTGTTAATTGTTTTCTTTTGTTTACCATACTATTTTCTACATTCTGAATTATTTTAAGGAGATAAAAGGACATAATTGGTTTCAATGTACCCTCTATCACTTGCTTGGAATAATTTCAATGTTTTCCACTGAATATTAACCTTGGAATTCTTATTTTCTCTATTTTTAATTGGATTTATTTACATGTTCCATCTTATCCATGCATTAAATCTTGAAGATCCAGTGAATTTGCCTACCCTGCCTTGCAATATTATCCTGTTAAGACCTGGTTTTTTATCAATTTTGAACTTTGAATCCATTTTCCCAATGGCCCATTTTCCCCCTATACCAACCAAACAATTTAAAACAAGCAAACAACCCTATGCTTTCTAACTAGTCTAACATTTGAATCCAAAGAAAGCTAAATCATACATAGAGATCCATCTCTGAGTCTTGGAGGGTTATATCCTTGACTCCAAAGTGGTTTTGTAGTTACCTCTGCCATTTTCTTCTTCGGCCTGAGAAATTACAGAGTGATAACAGAGTGTACTATAAGTCAAAGTGGATAAAAAATAAATTATTTAAATAATAAAGTTAATGGAGAAATTACTAAGTGGACAAGTGGTTAGAAGTGGGTTAGCCCTAAAATAAGGAAAG
>JZKD02S1879638.1:94687-110180 GCA_000966675.3 Picea glauca
TTCTTGTAAGGAGAGCAAATCAGTTGAGGGCCTCAAAGAGCCTTCCATTGGAGAGGGAAGGGACCCAAGTCCTCTTTCTCCATTATGTATCTTTGGATTTCATCTATCAGACCAGCTAATACATTGGTGATATTGGTCCATTGTTATTTGTTTTTATTTTTATTTCCATGCTCATGTTTTTATTTAGTTTTTGTTTAATTCTTGTTAATATCTTAGTTTTTTTCTTTCTAACCTTTTACATCACAGCTGTCATGACTAGCAGAGCCCAACTAGGCATGTAAGCACTCACTTTTTTCTCACACATCGACGAAAAGAGTGCAAACAAGCATGACATTCAACACGCATACACAGAGAACAGACACAAAACCATGAGTTTGAATCACTCTTCTATTAATCCAAATATTTTTACATGGGTGTTCTTACACAGCTCTCTGCATGCTCCTTCTCTAATGCTTCTAACTAATGATACAATGCACAATGAGGGTGTCTATATCCCGTTTCCCTCTTACGCTCTACAACTTTCTAGTCTAGAATTAAATCTATCTACTTTACATTAACTTCTATAAATGCCTTCTACCTACTAAAGACGAGAGCAATCTGCTCAAGGTCCATTAAATTATACAAGTGCACTTCATTAAATTCCCACATTAATGTTTGCGCATCAAATCCAAGAGAAACTCAAAATTTGTGCTGGCTCGTCCAGCTGTCCTTTGGCTTCCGCGCTGGCTCGCTTGATGTGGGAGATGCTCCTACATCATACTCCCTCACTTGAAAACTTTCATGGGCTCCTGTCCATGAGCTCCTGCATGGTATGTCCATGTTTCTGTATCTCTTCCTCAGTCTCCCAGATGGCATCTTCAACTGGATGGTTTTTCCATTTGACCAGATACTCAAAGTATTGCTTTCGCCTGGTCCTTTTACTCACTCTCTTGTCCAGTATGCATTCCATCTACGGCTTATCTGCAACTGGCATCTGTTTCATCCACTGGATCACTGGCTGCTCAGTTCCAGTCCCTGTTTCCTCGGCTCTGTATGGGTACAAATCCAAGATATTGAATATCGGAGATATTCCGATCCCATCGGGTAATTCAATCTCATAAGAATTGTCCCCAAATTTCTTCAAGACCTTGCAGGGTCCAATTTTCTTCATCTTCAATTTATTGTATGTTCCTCTCGGGAACCTTTCTTTCCTCAAATGTGACAGAACCAGATGACCAACCTCAAATTGAAGTTGTCTTCTATGTTGATCTTCTCTACACTTATACTCCTGACTTGAATTCAGCAATCGCTCCTTCACCTAGTTGTGAAGTTCTTTCATCACCTCTGCGAAATATTTTGCACTAGCGCTCCTAGTTGCATTATGTTCTGAATCCCTCAACTCAGAAATTCCCCTCGGTTGCATACCATAGACAACCTGAAATGGACTTTGCTATGTGCTCTGATTCACTGAGTCGTTATATGCAAACTCTGCCTGTGGTAATATGTGGTCCCACTGGTTGTGGTGCTCTGTCACCAAGCTTCTCAGCAAGTCTCCCAGACTTCTGTTGACCACCTCTATCTGTCCATCCATCTGAGGATGATAAGCTGAACTAAATTCCAATTTAGTTCCCAGCTTCTTCCATAAGGTCCTCCAAAAAGTCCCTATGAATTTCGTATCTCGATCTGAAACTATACTTCTCGGCAAACCATGAAGTCGACTGACCTCTTTGAAAAACAGGTTCACGATGTGAGTCGCATCACTAGTCTTCTAACATGGAATGAAGTGTGCCATCTTAGAAAATCTATCCACCACCATAAATATTGAATCAACACCTCTTTGTGTTCTTGGAAAAACCAATACAAAATCCATGCTAATTGCATCCCACGGCCTCTCTGGTATGGGAAATGGTTGATAAAATCCTGCATCTTGCTTCCTTCCCTTCGAATGCTGGAAAATTCTGCACCTGTCTACAAATCTCTTGACGTCTGATCACATTCCTACCCAAAAATATGACTCATTCAACTTTATGAACGTCTTGTCATGACCAAAGTGCCCTGCCAATCCTCCATTGTGTTTCTCCTTCAGCAAGTTCTCCCTCATAGAGCATTGAGGAATACACAGTTGATTGCCTCTGAACAACAATCCTTCCTGGATAATGTATTTAGCCCACTGGCTTCTGTCTCTGAGAACTAGATTCTCAACTGCTTCATACACTTAATTAAAATCTTGATCATCTGCGTACATGTCCCTGAGATCATCAAAACCCAACGTTTTGACTCTGAACTCTTGCAACAGCAAACACTTCCTGCTCAAACCATCAGCCACTTTGTTAGCAGTACCGGAAATATGTTTAATCACAAAGTGAAATTCTGCATATACTCAACCCATTTGACATGTTTCTGATTCAACTTCTCCTGTTGAGTCACAAAATGTAGTGCATGATTGTCACTATATAAGACAAACTCTTTCGGGATCAAGTAATGCCTCCATTTCTTTAATGCTTGTATGACAGCATAGAACTCCTTATCATATGTGGAGTACTTCAATTTTGCTTCATTCAGCTTCTCACTGAAATATGCTATCGGCTTGTCTTCTTGACTCAAGACTGCCCCGATTGCAAATCCGCTTGCATTGCATTTCACTTGAAATGTCTTCTGGAAATCCGGAAACACCAAAACCGATTGTTCCATGATCTTCCTTTTCAACAGATTAAAACTTTTATCAGCCTCTTTTGTCCAGTGAAAATACTTATGTCTTTTCTTCACTGTGACCATCATCGCTACGCTAATTCCACTAAAATTCCTAATGAACTTTCAGTAGAAACTAGCCAATCCGTGAAAACTTCTCACCTCGAAAATATTCTTTGGTGATGGCCAATTCTTGATCACTTCCACTTTATCTGGATCCATCCTCAACTGATTTTCTGAAATAACAAACCCCAATTAAATGAGCTTTGTCTTCATGAATGAGGACTTCTTCATATTTATCAATAGCTTCTCCTGCTGTAGTTTCTACATCATTGTAGCCAAATGCTTCAAGTGCTCTGCTACTGATTAACTGTAAATCAGTATGTCATCCAAATACACAATGAAAAATTTTCTGATGAACTCCCTCGAGACTTTTTTCATTAACCTCATGAAGGTACTTGGCACATTTGTTAAGCCAAATGGCATAACAATCCATTCATACAACCCTTCATTGGTTTTGAATGTTGTCTTCCATTCGTCGCCTTCTCTCATGCGAATCTGGTGATATCCTCTTTTCAAATCAATCTTTGAAAAGTACCTTGTTCCACTTAAGCAATCCATCAGATCATCCATCCTCGGTAATGGAAATATGTACCTGATGGTTATCTTGTTAATCGCCCTCGAATCAGTACACATCCTCATGCCTCCGTCTTTCTTCGGACTGAGTACTGTTGGAATAGCACACAGACTCAAGCTTTCCCTGACCAAACCTTTGTCCAAAAACTCCTGGACTTGCCTCTTAACCTCTTCATTCTCTTGCGACGTCAATCTGTATGCGGCTTTGTTTGGCAAACTAGATCCTGGTATGAGGTCAATATGATGACTCACACTTCTAATCGGTGGCAATGAATGGGGTAATTCATCCACTACTATATCAGCAAACTCTTCCAACAGTTCTTGAATTTTCTCTGATAAATCATCCACTCTTGTGTTGGTTAAAACAATCTTTAGTTTCCTAACCACAAAGAACTGTGGATACTCTTTCTTCTTCGCCTCTATAAGAAGTTCATTCCCACTCATGAGAAGTATTGTGTTGCTTACTTCCGACTTCACCTCCTTATCCTTGATCGGAAGCAACATGTGTGTCCTCCCATTTTTCTCCAGGGTGTATGTGTTCATTCACCCATCATGAATCACATTTCTGTCATATTGCCATGGTCTACCCAGTAATAGATGACAAACATCCATAGGAATGACATCACATAAGATATTATCATTATATCCTCCTATCTTGAATTCGACCAAGCATTGTTTAGTAACAGTTACCTGGTGTCCTTTATGTAGCCACGAAACTCTGTATGGGCTTGGATGATCAATCATCTCCAGCACCATCTTCTCTACCATCTTGGTTGAAATGAGATTATCCATGCTACCACTGTCTACAATGACCTTGCATACCCTGTCCTTGGTCTTGCAAGCAGTCCAGAAAAGTCTGGTCCTTTGGACTGAACTCTCCACCTCCTTCTCTGGTGTCAAAAGATATTTTTTCATCATGAGTGATCTTCCACCTTCAGCATCTTCTGCCTCAACATCCCGCCTCTTCACTTCGGCGATGTGAGCTTCTCCAATGTCTTTATTTTTCTCTGGACATTCATAAGACTTGTGCCCATTCTTTCCACATGTGAAGCATGTGATTACTCCACCTCTTCCTCTTCCTCTGCCTCTAGTACGAGGAAAAGTGTTATTGTCAGCATAATCTCCTCTCTGCTCATTATATTGTCCTCCCTGTTCAGCATATTTCCCATGCTATGAACTTCCACCTCTCTTTGTTAGAATCTGAGGTTTCTTCCAGTCATCCTTGGGCTTTTGGTTTCTATCCTGGGAAACTGACTTGCCTCTGGGCTGACTTCTGCCTCGCCCTCTTTGACTCTGCTTTCAGATCAGCTTATCTTCCGCTTTCAGAGCCATCTGATAAACATATTCCATCATTCGGATGGTTATCATGCTCATCTCATCCTGGATATCATATCTCAGGCCATTCATATATATGGCAACTTTTTCATCGTCGCTCTCCCGATGACCTGCCCTGATGTTCAATTTGTAGAATTCCTCAGTGTATTCTTTCATTGTCATCAGCTTCTGTCTCAGGTTCTGGATCCTCCTGAACAAAGTAATTTGATAGTCCCTGGGGATGAATTTCGCCTTCATCTTCGCGATCATTCGATCCCAACTCTTGATCTTCTTCTTTCCCTTGCAGCGTCTGTCATCTTGTAGTTCATCCCACCACAATGTTGCATGTCTTTTTAGTCTCATGACAGCATGATTGACTTTCTTGTCCTCTTCAACATATTCATAGTCGAAGTAAGTATCCATAGCTCTAATCCAATCTAGAAGATCCTCTGCATCCAAGTTTCCTTCGTAAACTAGAATGTCCATCTTTTCTCTTGCACCCATCCTGGCAATAGCTCTGATCAAACGCTCGTTTGATGCATCTTCAGCTGCAACTTCCTCTTCATGTTCAGCCTCAAATTCACTCTCGGAATCACTCAGATCCCCTACACTCGCTGTGCGTCTTTGCACTGTCTCCATGTCTTCAAGTCTTGCTCGAAGATCACGCATTTGCCTCTCCATGACTGGATCTATTACCTGCCTGCCTCTTCTCCTCAGCATATCCCTATCCTTTGGATCGGGTGATTGTCTATGACGGCATGGTGAATTCTCTTTCCCTTCTCTTCTACAGAAAGCAAAGAACCTTTCTGTGCTCTGATACCACTTGATTCCAATGCCCTTCCTCACAACCCATAGATCGAAAGGTCTACGTCAGCTCAGGATCTTTTCTTCCTTCTCGTCCTGAAGAACTACAATGGTTCTTCTATTTCCCTATCGAGAAATATGCACCCACAGAATTCTCACACGATCCCCTCGTTAAAATCGGGAGATTGGACTTCATGCTATCGCGAGGTCAATGGTCGAGTGTTGGATTCTCAAAAACCCTGAACCCCGACAATAGTCAATGCTGACCTTTTCTTCCCTCTGTCGGGATTTCTTCTATCACAATTTCGCTACTCGCGATATCAAACAACTTACATCCCCGACTCTCGATGTTCGATACGACGAAACTCCGACACAGATGCGGTTTGACTATTCAACGGTCCTTTACTTCATCGGCACTTCGGGGTTCGCAATATCACGACTCCTGATGTGATTGTTTCAGGACTTTAATTTCCCCGAACTCTGAAATGGTGTGCCACCTGTCCACTAGCTGACTTTTCTATGGCCCCACACAATCTTTCTACTCATTAGGATTTCGCATATCGCAATATCGCGATTCTTGTTGCAATATTTCGGAGTTTCGATCCAAAAAACCCCGATACACGATATACGTATAGATCCAACAGCCCTTGCTGGTTTGGATCAATGACTCTTCCCCTCCTGAGCTTCAAACATTTAGAGAATATGACACTGTATCTCCCTTGCACCTCCACAATATCTAACAGCTCACGGAACTTCGTGAAATCTCCTTAGAGAATTCAACCGTCCGTTACTCCCTTGATAATTCCTGCGAATGATCAAGTGTTCTTCCCTGAAACTTATCCACTTGCACGCAAACTTGCAAACCTATTGAACAAATTTCAGTACAAACTTCCTGTGCACCCCTTTGACGATTACTCAAAGGTCCTATACCTCTTAGGCTTCTCCATGACCTTCATGTCCTTTGGAGACTTCAATTCCCTCCGAAGTTCTCCAACTTCGAGCTTTCAGAGAACCCTTTCCCACACTCCTTGCGGCAGCTTTTCAATGCTTCCCAGTGTGGAATCCTTTCGAATCTGTGCACTCCTGCAGTAGCAGTCTCTCAATGCTTCACTCAGGTTCACAACCCTGAGGCTTAGCTTGGCCTGCGCACTCCTTGCACGACTCCTATACCCAACTGCACCTTTGGGGTGAATGAGAACAAAATCTTTCTCTATCTGAACCTTCTGTCAACGCACTCCTTGCGGACACTTCAACTGCACTCCTTGCAGGAATTTTCCGGCTCAAATAGAGAAACAATTGAAACTCATTCCTTCTTCCTCTCAGACTTCAATTCAACCATGAAATCATATACACAGCATATAAAGCAAATTTATAACAGGAAGAAAACATTCATGAGCATGACATTCAACATAGATACACAGAGAACAGACACAAAACCATGAGTTTGAATCACTCTTCTATTAATCCAAATATCTATACATGGGTTTTCTTACAAAGCTCTATGCATTCTCTTGCTCTAATGCTTTTAACTAATGATACAATGCACAATGAGGGTGTCTATATCCTGTTTCCCTCTTATGCTCTACAACTGTCTAGTCTAGAATTAAATCTATATACTTTACATTAACTCCTATAAATTCCTTCTACCTACTAAGGATGAGAGCAATCCGCTCAAGGTCCATTACATTATACAAGTTCACTTCATTAAATTCCCACATTAATGTTTGCGCATCAAATCCAAGAGAAACTCAAAATTTGTGTTGGCTCGTCCAGCTGTCCTTTGGCTTCCGCACTGGCTCGCTTGATGTGGGAGATGCTCCTGCATCATATTTAAGATGTACCTGCCTAGAAAAAAGCAACAAGGAAATATTCTTGCGCAAGTACAACTTGTTGTTAGTACTTCATAAACCATGGACTTTATCAATAAAACCAATGGTTGATATATGGTGAAGCAAACAGAAATTTGTAGCAGCAATATTTATAACACAATAGCTTCACAATAAGTGCATTAAAATGGCTTCAAAATGACCAAGAATAATTACTCATTAACATCAAAATACTAGTATTTTTCAGAAGCAAGTAAGGCAATGTATTAATCAACTTTTTCAATTGCTTTTAGATGCTTTTAGTGTTGCAATAGATGGTTGTAGCATATTTTTGTAACAGCAGAAACTAAGTTATTAAATTAGAATATTCTAAGGTTAGAAGTAGTTAGTAGGGAGATTAAGTTATAGGTTTTGATAGTGGTTTTTGTCAATCACTCAATAGCAAGTCTTAGATTAGTGCCTTTAGGGAAAATGGAGTCATTTAGGCAACAACAAATCTTGAAGGAAAAAATGATAGCAAGAGAACTAAAGACAAGAGGCTTAATAATTGAAGTGTTGGTAGCCCAAGGCTTCAATTATCAAACCCTAGGGGGGGGAATGAATACTAGCAAGTAGGTAACCCTAGGCCCTAGTAATTTCCCTCCTCCTCTAGCTCAAATATGAAAATATGACGGCTTAAATGAAATCTATTAAGGAAAGGACAATAACATGTGCTTATCCTTCTAGGGTTTTAAGCTAGCAATTTCAAAATCTTAGTATAAATTCAATATAAACATAACCATAACCATTCAATGAAGAATAATTTCAGAAATTTTACTTACATTCAGCAAGAATCATCTAGTAAATACTCTAGTTGAACACTTCCACCAAGAAAATTGCCAAAATAGTCCAAAACAAGCCTCCTTCAAGAAGTGAGCACTAAATTTCAGTGATGTAACCCCAAATAGGATGCAAATTTCAGGCCTCACACTTCTATGAGTGAAAGATGATGAAAAATACAAGGGAAAATCCCTTATTAATATAGTTTCAATGACCAAAACAGTTCAGATCTGGTAGATCAACACTAATCATCTTCGTACATGTCATATCTAACATTCACACACCTCTAAGAAGCACAAAGCATAAGTAGATCTATCTAAATATATCAAATCACTTAGCAAAAGAAGGGATAAACACATCAAGTCGAAGCACAAAGAATAACACACAGATTTATGTGGTTCACCCCCACCCTGGGGCTACATCCACCAACTCTTCTTCTTTATTAGTGTGTTCAATCGGTTACAACACAGAGCCACCAAAAACCTTCTTCGCATAGGACAGAAGATATGTGCAGCTTCCTAGATCCTTCTTCCTTCTGTTGTAGCACAAAGCCTTCCACAAATCCTTACAATGACTTGCACTTAGCTTTGCAAGCTTCTTACAGTCATGCACAGAGCACTTAAAAAATCTATTAGCACTTAGCTTACATCACATACATCTCTGTGTATTTCGATAGATTCCTAGATATCTATTTATACATTACAAAAATGGGCCTAAGTGTGGGTAAACCCACAGGTCGACATCTCTTTCCCATTATATATTCGTAAAAACCCAAAAGGGACCCAAAAGTGGGTTGAGATTCCGCAATCTCTGCTTCGTCTGGCGCTCCATCTTCGACAGGCTGTCGAAGTCCCAAAAATGGTCAAACATGACCAAGTGTCTCCCAAAACTTGTTCAAGGGCCAAAAGGCCCCCAACACTCACCTATGACTTGTCCTGAGTCACTCTGGTCTAATCAATTCTATCTCGAATGTCTCAATATTGGCTCGAGTTGCTTCAACCTATTGTTGTGCTACGACCTCTTGCTTGGAAAACTCATGGATGAGTGCGTCATTGACAGGTCCCTCTAGGCGTTTTCCTGCTACACTAACAACTTGTTCTAACTTTTCTCCTCGGTTTTCAACCTCTATGAATAGCTTACATGCTTTATCTTGCACGGGTTGAAGTCTTTGAGTCACTTTCATCACTTTTCTCTGGATCGTGTGGATATGTTGCTAGGTCATGCGTTTTTCATGAGATCTCTTCACTCTTTCTATGGGTGATAGGGCCTTCAGCTGCTTCTATAGATTTTCAGCTTCATACTTCACCTCCTGAAGTCAGGACACCAATTTATATAACTCTGGGTTTCCGGTGAGGTTATCATATATCTAGGCGCTATGGCTACTTAGTTGCTTACACTCCAAAGCAAGAGATTTTAGTCTATCAACTGCGCTGCGGGCAGTTATTTCTATTTGGTTTCTGATCTCCTGCGGGGTCTCAGGTACTGCACGAAGCTCTAGATCTGCAATGCACTATTGGATCTTCTGAATTACTCCTTCCAGTTATGCCACCTTTTGTGGAACCCATTCTTCTATATGTACTTGGACGATGGTCACAGAACGAAGTGCTCTGTTGACTAGTTCCTTTATCTCAAGTTGCTTTGTGAGCAATTGTTCCTTGCTTTGTTGTAGCTCTACTTTCTCTGCATCCCATTTTTCTTGGAGAGCAATCTTTTCTCATTCTAACATGCTACGTTGCTCCATAATAACTCCCTATACCTGTGTTAAATCTTGAGTGTCTTTTGTTGTTTCATCTTGAGCCTGTCGAAGGTGAGCTTCGACTGTATCAACAATTAGGTGGAGTTGAGTTGGCTCATCCCCTAGTTCTGGTGTTCCTACTGTCAGAGGCGCAGTGGAGACTGTGCGGCTAGATTTTAGTACCTGATGCACCCCTTGGATTTCAATCTCAATATGATTATACATCTACTCCTGCTTCGCCTCTTGTGTCTCTACTATCACCAACCCAACATCGTTCAGGGATGAAACGATGAAATTGAAGTTGTCTGGGGTTAGTGTAGTCTGCAACTTAGTCACGGGAGCTTTGGAATTCTTCCAAGAAGAAGGTTTATGAGGTGAACCCTTGCTCTTCTTCAAAAGATCTGCTTCATCTATGTTCTTATGTTCGACTTCTTCTAACTCTTCACCATCACCCTATTTCTCTGGTGTGATGGATGCAGTATTCATCGAGGAACTACTTAAGTCTTGCACTTCGCTGATCTTCTATCGCCTGCTAGATCCGGGTAGATCCTGCGTAGTTTTTGGACTGTCTACATCAGATATTTCCGCAAGGTCAGCTGGAACAAGGAGGTCCACCGACCATTCCTTTGTGATATCCTCCAGATCTTCTTCTGTTAATATATAATAGGACTGTAATTGTTTCTTGTGCTCGTTAGTGCGCACTCTGATGTAGATAAAATGTTTGTCTGTGTTGAACTTCATCAGGGGCCAAAACCTATAGAGGGTGTTCAAAGTGATGCGCATTGTAGACTGGATAGCTACTTTCAACTGATTATAATATGAATGAAACACGACATTTGAATACCATTGTTTATTCATATCGTTCGAGTACCACAGGGTACTGAACTTCATGGCCAACGGTTCAAAGGGATCGATGTCCGAGAAGGTCACACCTTCTGGCATCTCCCATGCAATGAAAGCAACCAGGATCAGGAGCCAACTAAAATGGAACTCATATCCTTGGTCCTGGGCTTCTCTACAGTCGAGCTCAAATTGTGTAACATCCACGGCCACCCATGGTCGGGCCACGCCACTCCTAAAACATTTTACTTAGCTATAAAAATGCCTTTGTAACATTCCCATCCTTCAAAGGGCCAGGCTACATGAGGGAACATTTTTCGTTCTCTCACTATGAAACATACTGTAACATAACCAGTATTCAACTGAGCTATGCCACATAAGTTTTCTCTTCAAACTGCATGCAATTATAACATATACATACAACACTCTTGCGGAAGCTTTACATATAAATGTAAACAAACAATTACATTCTGTAAATATATGATTTCATACTGAAATAACAGTAAACACAGACATGCAGCATATACAGGGAAATACACATAAACATACAGACAGTTATAATCACACATATGATAAACTTTAACTTAAGAATGTAAATAACAATGCATCATGTAAATTTATCACACGATTGGTACTTATCTTGGAAAGGTTATCACCAACTGCGTGTACACCTTCCATGAACCTCCCAGCCTTAGACTACATTGTTCATCACTCTCAATAGTGAGTCACCCCCGAGCTGGGACTAAACTCCACCCCGGTAAAGGGGTTCCTAACCAAGCTAAAGGATCGTAGACAATAGGAAAGACTCTGTCTCAGGTACTCACTCAACTAATAGCCTATAGCCTCTCATTCCCCACATGCCTATCCCACCCAAGGAAATGTGCCCCTTCTCTACTCAACATTCCTTCGACTGCCCCACTTCCCTTCCAGGGCTTTAGTAACAGGCCAGATAGAAAGTCTTAGAGAACTGTAGTTGCAGTTTAGCACCTTCAGGAAATCAATTCTCAGCAATTCTCTCATTTAGATAATTTCTCACGGGCCTAACAACCCGCCTCTTCAATTTCCCATGGGCCTTCCAACCCGCTTCTTCAATATCGCTCCCAAGATAACCAGGTACACCAACCAAAAATGGTTATGGAAATAGGCTCAGATACAATGAAATGAATGTCTGAAGGATAACTGACTACGTGAGTGAAAATGGTCATGGAATCATTGACTGAATGACTGAATGATGAAAGGAACCATGGGGGAGATGATCGTAAGAATGGTCCTGAGGATGATCATAAGGATCATCGTAAGAATGATGGTCAAAACTGTCCAAATGAGCTAAGTCCCCACGATATGTATGCATGTCCCCAACTTGACACTTGTCATGTTGGAAGCTACTTTGGTCCACTTGTCCCCAACTTTAGAACTTAGGATAAAATAATTATCCATACTTTATGTTTTAATAAATATTAATATAATATTCCTTTTTGGCTTAAGCTCTCTAGCTTAGCCCTTTCCCTTAACTTTTAGCCCTCCCTTTCCCTAACTGGTAGAGTTCAGTCCCCCATCTCTTTTATTGTGGTTGTTCTAAGCGCAACAATGTATTTTATATTAATCATGAGACATATACAAAATAGGTGCACTGGCCGTTAACATCTAGGTGCTCTAGCCTAATTCTAAAACATAAGCATCCCAGCTTATAATAACTAGCTCACCATCGTATAACACATATCATATACACAAGGTTGTCTAACCTCTGCATGCACTTTAGTTACCGCATGCGGTATCCGGGAATGTGTACACTACATCATTTTACTGCGCAGTGCATGCGCACACTATACCATGAAAGGTGCATTACAAAATGATGTCAAAACATCTCACCAGCTTAAGTACACTTACATTATATTTACAATTGGGTTTGGCCGAGGGATATTACAATCCCCTCCCCTTATTTATGCACTATCCTTAGTGCATCATATACCCATATACAACAAAATTTTCAAAAATCCTAAAAAATATGTGGGTATTCTGTCTGCATTGCATCCTCATTCTCCCAAGTAGCATCCTCAGGACCGTACCAGGTCCATTGGACCTTTACAAGCCCTATGGATCGATTCCAGAACTATTTGATTTTTCGGTCCAAAATGCACACCAGATGCACTTGAAAAGTGCCTTCTTGCTCCACCTAAATCACATTCCAATCAATAACATGATTAGCATCAGGTATATATTTCTTTAACAATGATACATGGAATACATTATGAACATACATAGATGCAAGCAATGCAATCATATAAGAAACTGGACCAATCCTCCCTAGGATTTCAAATGGCCCACAAAATATGGTTGCCAACTTGGCATAGCTTCCCAGCTTTAGGGAACTCCTATTAGCTTTCACCTTCAGGAAAACATGATCACCCACTTTGAACTTCCTGTGGGTTCTGTTCTTATCGGCATAAATTTTCTACCTATCTTGGGAAGCTTTCAAATTCTGCTTAATTTTTATCATTTGGTCCTCCATCTCCTTGAGCAACTCTGGCCCAACTACTGTCCTATCATTTGGATTATCCCAGCTCATTGGAGTGTTGCACTTTCAACCGTAAAGTGCCTCAAATGGGTGTTATAACCCTAATTTTCACCATACATGCTTACCTGGCATCAGGCCATCTCACATCCCTTCTTTGCCAAAAGCATTGTTGAAAAACTCTTTAAAAAATCTCTTTTATAAGGGCCCATGAGCCCTACTCCATTATTGCACGCATGTACACGCTAGCTGACCTAAAACATCGCACGTGGACCAACAAAAGCACGAAAAAAGGAAAGTTTCCGATGGAACACATAGCTTTGGGTGAATTAACTGAAACTCCCATCCATGCATGGCCGAGGGTTCGTCCAAATACCTAGCTTCTTCTAGCCTATAAAAGAAGGGCTAGGGGTCCCATTTGGAAGAGGAAAAAGATAGCAAAGAAACTCTACCCAATTTCATATTTCCATTGTCCCAACCCTTTAGCCATCCTTATGCAAGAAGAGATACAAAGTAAATAAGTTATAGGACATTTGAAGAGGAGCCTAGGATCAGGATTCGCGGAGCAGTGGCCAGTCTTGACATTTGTAAGTTGATTCATTTAAAGTAATAAATAAATGTTTTTCCCGTCCCACTTTATGAGTTCTTCATAATACAGTAAATATATGTTTGAATCTCTAACCCATTAGTCTATAGGTAAAATGCATGTGTATTTTGTTGCTTGTTTTGCATACAAGTCATCTTTGAAAGGAGGACTACTAACAAGTGATCAAGCGGGAGGAAGGATCGACATCAGCCATCCGGAACAAGGTATTTTAGTCTAAACCATGTATTTTTTGAAAAGGAATGGGGTTTAAGTTTGGGGACGAAGGTAGAAAGTAGATTTCTTTCGGTCATAGCTGCATGCATAAGATGACCCTATTTTCTAGTCCGTAAGGGGATTTCCCTCACAACAAAATTGGAAACCATACTGGGGAAGTCTCTAAGGTTCCTAGGAATTTTATTTGTTTTTTGGTAGTTTTAAAAGACTAGTTTTCTTGCCTGTTTTTTAGTTTCTACAAAGTATGAGCTAGCAGAGAGTATGGTTTTCCATACCATCTTTCTCTTTTATTTGCTTGAATGTGTTTTTTTGGGACCCACAGAGGTACACACGGCCTGCATAAGGTCTGTACGCATGTACCCGTGTCCTACTCTCTTACAGCCCGCGTGTGAACGCTAGCTGAAGAAGTAGCAGTAGCGTGTAGATTCCAGAAAATTTTGGAGGCAATCATCCTCTTCCCTGTCAGAATCAATGATTCTCTGGGGTTTTCTAGAATTCTTTCTAAGTCTTGGTTGTTTGCAGTCTTGTCTCACATTGGTTTGTTTTTACGATTTTTTTCCTTATATTGTTTTCCTTGTTTCTGTTAAAGAGAGTGTCTAATCCTTCAGGAGATCCCAGTTATCAATATCAGTGGTCTCTTCCTGGTTTGGATTGTCTGTTTTTATTTTTTCTCAGAGTTTTAGAGATACATGCATCCCGTAGAAGGTCAGCTCACGTGTACATGCCCTCTGGCTCTATACAACTCGCGTTCACACTCTTGTTGTTGGATTATCAGTAGCGCGATTGAGCAGGATAGTTTTTATTGAGGGTAAGGCAGTCATCCTTTCCCTTGATGAGAGTTATACCTCTCAGGTATTTGAATCTCTATCTTAACAGTCAGTAGCTTAGGATTAATCTTAGCCTTAACTTTCTTTTTCTCATTTAAAAAAGGCTGTCATAAAAAATAATTTTTTTTAGGGTTTTTAGACAAGTGTGAGAGTCATTTTTTAAAGGTGCTAGTGTGTGATTTGTTGAAGTGATTCTTTTCGATCTGCGATTAGGCCAGAATTGTTTTTCTTGGTTTTTACTTGTTGGTATTTTTCCTTTTTTCTTTATCAGCATTTAAATAAATAAATAAATCTCTTTCATTTTCTTGTTTGGTTGAAGAAGTGTGATTTTGCATTATTAGCCAGGGAAAAGTCTTTTATTTCATAAGTTTTTGCAATTTACTTAGATCATAAGTAGCTCATAGTCAAGTGAAATTCCTTTTGAGTTTGTTGTCCAAAATCTTAGAAAAATTTTAAAAAAAAACTGCAAGGTCGTTGAAATTTTGCATTAAGTGAAAGTTTTTGTTTCCAGCTTTTTATTCATTTTTCTTTCGTCTTTTACACATCATCAGTTTCAATTTCATACCCCTTGACATAATACAAGCCATAAAATTAACGCTAAATCTAAAATTTATTAGACTTTTATGTTTGTAGGGTTAACCAACTAGTTCAAGATTAGGGCCTTGGATTAGGTTGGAGAGGAAACTCTTCAAG
>JZKD02S1879638.1:110230-135250 GCA_000966675.3 Picea glauca
TGAGGTCGCATGTGGAAAGGTAGCGGAGATAACCCCTCCAAAGTTGGACCAATCATAGTGGAGAACACATATAGAGGGCTTGTTTTGGGATTCCGTCAATTGCATTTTCCACAAGACTTCGTGGGTCTCAAATCCATTTGAGGTCCTCAGTTTTCTTCCAGACCATTTTCTTTCGATACCCTTGACAGGTTTTGGGCTCGATACCCTTCTCATTGTGGTCTAGCCAACTTTCGATTGTACCCGCCTAGTGATTGTTCGCGTGCTGGCAGCCTAGTTGCCTATCTTTCTTAGGGACATACACAGGTGACTGTGGGGGTATACCATGGTACCTAGGACATACATCGAGCCATGCTTTGTAGAGTATAACTGGAGGGTGCTTCCATGTTCAAGTTTCACTTGCACCGGTAAGTTGCTCTAGTGTTGGTTGTTGTAACTGTTCTTCAAATTAATTTAGTGTTTGCATGTCTTATCTTCTAGGGACTTTTTTTAGTGTGTGTTACTTTTGAACGTGTAGACTACCCTAGAGTGTCTTTGATATTCTCAAATAGTGGAGGATCATGAGCTCCATCGGTCACGAAGGCTTCTTGGCCTGCCACCGATTACACTAGATCCATCCCCGCCACCATTAAGGGAAAAGCTAGACCAACAAGGGTCTTTTGAAGCGACCAGGTCACAAGCAATTGTGCCTGGCCAAAATCCGAAGGAATTGACCATTTTGGACCTTGAAGTGAATGCTCTTGGCTCAGTTGAAACCCCAACCACTAATTTCTTAGCACCTTTGATCGTACCAAATCAATTTTACGAGCACTAGATAGTGTTGCACATAGCAATGGAAACAAATGTTGTTACTCCTTCTGGGAATTCTTCAATTCCCACTACGGTTGTCACCATAGGAGATTTTTCACCTCCTAACCCACCATCATCAGTCCAAGCCACCATGGTCTCGACTTCCTCTACATCACACAGTGTTCTGATCCCGTCTTTGGCGATGGCCACAACCCCTTTCAAACCAAGTGCGACAGGCCCTCTATTCTCATACGGGATGCCTAGTTCGGGTACAAGTCCTGTACTTTCCTACTCCACTTTACAGACTTCAGGTCTGGGGGTAGGGAGCTCTAGTGCTCCTCTACAAGGTCACATGGGGGGCACTCCTGCTCCTTTTAATTATTTCCCTTACGGAGGAGTTCATATACCTCCTTCGTCCCCTTCACTCAGTGGCTCGCATCAGCAATCCGTCGGGCAACCTACACACCATAGTTTATTTGGAGCAGGGAGTCAAGGACCACCTTCACATAGTATGTTGGTAGGTTCGACATCATTTTCTTTGATCGAAACATTTGGTAACAATGCCTTCTCGTCAGACGCCTTCCCGACTGGGGGCAATCCTAGTTTTGGACAATCTATTCCTATGCAGGGTACTATTCTTGCACAGGGGGCAAACCTAGGAACTTCTTCTACATCAGGGCCTTGGAATTCTTGGCAGGGATCCGTTCCCTCATCCAGAATGTCAATCTGGGGTAATTCTTTCCACAATCAATGGAACCCCGGACAAACTACTATGCCTATCCCCATGGGACCGACATAGGGCAACCCTTCCCAGAGTCCTTCGAATATAATGCATGCCCAACCATCTATGTCCTATTTGGAAAATCAGTCGATGATGTCTCCACATATGAAAAATTCATACACTGGCCAGGGCCATGGTTTCTACCAGAATCCAGGCCAGTAGCCAAACTTTTCCTAGAAACCTGGTGCCAGTCAAACTCTAGGCCCCTTTTTCCCAGGTTATCACCAACAACCCAAACTACCCTTCCTGACGAATTTGCACTTGCCAGATTTGAAAAGGTTGTTGAATGACCCCATTTGTCATGATCCACGTTGGCCTCCTATGCCGACGAAGTTGCCTTTGGACATTCCAAAGTTTGAAGCCAAGCCTAACGAAGATCCAGGAGATCATGTGACTAGCTTCCATCTTTAGTGCTCATCTAACTCGTTGAAAGATGACTCCGTACAATTGTGATTGTTTCAACATACTCTCATTGGGAGTGCCACAAAATGGTACATTGAGCTCGATCGCTCAAGATACTCTTCCTTCAGTGAGATGGAAATGGATTTCCTAAACCATTTCCAGTTACCTGTGAGATACGATGTTGGCACATAGCTACTGGCCAATTTCAAACAGACAATAGCGGACCATATCTCTGATCACATCCAAGAATGGAGACACCGGAAGAGTCTAATTAAGGTGCCAGCTCCACCATCATTCCTGCTTGAGTAGTTCCTTAAGTCTTTGGTCCCGCAATTATCCAAAGACATCACAACATCGGGAGTATTCTTCGAAGAAGATGCGATCGTGAGAGCTCAACAATTTGAGCTCATCTATTCTCAGTCTAGTTTATTATACAGCATCTTGCCAGATGCGCCACGCTCAATATTGGATAAAAATATATAGAGAGTTGGACCACATGCCGATGGTATTGTTGGTTCAGCACAAACAAATCTTGCTAAGCAATTGATGAAGCAGTTGCAGCAGTTATCTATACAACACACAGCGGCCAGCGAAACTACTACTTTGGTTGTTCCCCCTACCAAAACATCGGAGGTACACACAGTGCAATTGACTAACCCAAAGGCCACCCAACAACCTGAAGGAAAGAAAAAACAATGAAAGAAGGGTAAGGGGGATAAAAAACCTACCGATAATGCTAGAGGGGACAAAACTGAGAAATGGAAGGTGAGGTATCCATGCAAATTGTGCACGGAAGATCACCCGACCCATCTATGTCCTCGGCTTGCAGAAGCCCAAAAGTTTGTAACGCAACAACATCCTATTGTGTTGACCAATCCATTTCAACATGGGAAAAATCTAACCCAATCTTCTGCAAGCATGGAAGGGGGTAGCCAAGAACCCTCTCCACCTACGAATAACCCTGCATCCTCGAATGTCTATATGGTGAGGGGTGATGCTTTTATATCAACTAGAGTGCATGACTATAGTAAACCAAGCACTTCTGAGAAGGGTAAAGAAGTTGAATTCCCATCTCTTCCTCTACATATTGAGAAGGCGTTGGGTGAAACAATGACACACATTCCCAAAGGTTCATTCAAAAAATCTTCTCATAACCCAAACTCAAGGGTCGCCAAGAACTACTCTGTGGTGGAAGATTTATCACAAACCCCTTGTGCGATGTCCACTTTGGAGGTCCTCCAAAGATGCCCTTCCCAAAGGAAAGCCTTGTTAACCGCTTTAGGATCTACCGAGACTTGTAATCCAGGTACAATCATGCTGGATACAAATGACCTAAAACCTCATCTGCCTTACCACGTAGTGTTTCAGATAGTAGTGGCTTATCCCATGAAAATTTTTACCCGTAATATCTTCCGCACGGTGGTCGATGAGGGAGCCTCGACATGCGTTATGTCGTTGGCATGTTGGAGGGTTGTTGGCCAACCTGTTTTGTCTCCATCACCTACTCTCCTCACTGCTTTCGACGGTCGTTTATTCCGACCACATGGTATCATTCCCTCTTTCCCCATGCAGTTAGGAGGGTATACTATGTGTGTTGAGGTAGAGGTAGTCGATGTGCCCCTCAATTATAACCTCTTGTTAGGAAGGATTTGGACTTATGCCATGCAAGTTGTGGTTGCTACCATTTTCTGGGTCTTTTTGTTTCCACACGAGGGTCAGATAGTGACCATCGATCAATTGTCTTTCTCCAGACCCGAACCTTCATTGGGGGCATCCACTGTCCCGATGATTGATAAACCTCAACTAGGTGTAGTCAATGTAGGGGTTGGTTTGTGCCCATCTTTGATGGGTACCTTTGATTACCCGCCCCCTCAAGGCGATATCAAGTTTATATCCAATCACCATAAGGTTGATATTTTTCAAGTTTCGTCATTCCTCATGACTTACTTCGACGATCTGTGGATACTTCCTTCCCCATCAGCCATGATGGATGGGACAGGGCACCCGGGAATGTCCATTCCCTTGTCTGCATTTGAAGTAGCGTACTCTTTAGTCCACCAAGCTTCAATTAACTCTAATCCAACTCCTGCACAATATTTTGATCCACTTCTAGAGCCTATTTGGGCTCAGGGTTCTCTCACTGCCACCGATTCGTTAGACTTGGCCTTACCCTCTAACGAAGCAATGACTAGCCCGAACAAACCCTAGGAAGATATTTATCACAGATCATACTTCCTCCCAGAGTTAAGTCGAATCAAAGCTGGAGAATTCACCTTGACTATGACTGGAGATAGGTCTTGTCCTATTAATCCCTTAGCTACACACGAGATCTATGTTAAGGGTAATATGGAAACCATTGCTGAAATAATACCTATCAATATCTCCAGAACCCCTAGCGTCATAGATAATTTTTTCATCAGAGCATACTGCTCCCCTGAGGAGATGCCATGCATCGACCCACAAAGAGTTGATCATGAGCTAACTTTTTTGTTTTTCAAGCTCGCTTTGATATCCGAAAGCAACATCCGGTGAGACTGCATTTATGCTTTTCGATCTTGTCTGGATTAACTGAGAAAAGTAACCTCTATGGGTCTTCTTTTAATCCCTTTTCAGACCCTCTAAACATGAAAAGATTGTCGAGTGATCTTGTGGCATTTCATGCTCGTTAAACTGAAATTTAAATTCACGTCTGTCCGGCGGTAGTTTACCCCTTTTTCAGTCTGAATAGTCAACTATACGATCAAAGGTATACTCTATGGAACTTCAGTTCTCTAGAAGAGTACTCTCATGTATAATTTTATCCCTTTTTCGAGCCTTAGGGACTAAATTTATGAAGAAGGAACCCCCACAGAGTCCATAGTTAAGCTCTTTTCAGACTCCCTAAAATTGAAAAGATCGTTGAGTGACCTTATTCTTTCACACTTGTTAAACTGGTCCAAAAGAACATTCCTGAAGGAGTCCATAGTTAATCTTTTTTCAGACTCCTTAAAAATGAAAAAATGGCCGAGTGATCTTGTCCTTATCACACTCGTTAAACTGGTTTTGAATAGACGTCTTGTCAGTGCTAGTTTACCCCTTTTTCGAACCGAATGGAGTCTCCTTTTATGTTTTTTCAGACTCTGTAAATATAAAAAACCACCGAGATTACCTTCTCTGGGCTTGTTAAACTTACATCGAAGGACGTTACCATTGTGTGTTTTATTTACCGTGTTTGCATACTTTATACGCCAGCCTTGTAACAGTTTGCTTATGTGTCTTAAAACACTTGGCCCCTGGAGGATTTTTCTCGAGTATCATTATACTAGAACATCAGTCTTGTCCTTGTGCCTTGAACTTGTATGTTTGCAACACTCTTTCCTCCATTGTAATGTAACATTCCTTTATTCTTCTTCCAAAATTATTGAAAAAGACAAAAAAAAAATCAAATGTACCCCAAAAAGAGGAAGGGAAAAGTATTTTCTTTATTGGCAGCATAATGAGTCGCCCTTGGATAAAGCACATCTGTTCTTTTTTTTTTCAAGCTTTAGGATGTAGTATGACCTTAAGAAGTTGTTCTCGCTACATAGAGTTGTGTCCTCGTCTGTTTGGTTATTCTTCCAAACATATGGAGAGTTTACGTTGCCTCCTGCTTCGTAAACTTATGATTAATGCCATGTTGCCTAAGTCCTATTGTCCAAGGGAAGTTTCTACCAAGCCTGAGTCAGCCCCTCTACAATTTGTCTCTTGCCCTCATACCTGGCCATCCCGAATGTCCAATCAAGTCCTTGTTCGAAATCAATGAAGCCTTCAGCCTGATCATCAATATTATCTAGTCCATGACCGATGAGCCATCGAAGACCTCTGGGTAGTGAATTCATACACTCATATTTCACTCCTACCTTGAGTTTTAAATATTTTGATGTTGTTTCTCGAGCTCTAAAGATCTCATCTCCATCCATCAGGTCGTATCAGCTTCTAGAAGATTGATACTCTATATGTATATCTTTTTTGATTTCGAGATGTAGCTTTGTTGTGTATTGTTCGTGGCTACACTTTATATAGTTATTTGACATGGATCTACAGTTTATTTGATTGGTAACCATGATTCTATTTTATCCCGAGCATGGGTATGCCAGCCTCGATGAGACATTTGTTATTTTGTAGACATCACCTCTCGGTTCCTGGTCCCTGGGCTCACTTGTTCGACACATCAGTAAATATTGGTAATGTATTTCGGCCATCAAATGCGCTTCTGACCTCACACATTAGGGGGCATCTGTTATAACCCTAATTTTCACCATACATGCTTACCTGGCATCAGGCCATCTTAGATCCCTTCTTTGCCAAAAGCACTATTGAACAACTCTTTAAAAAACTCTTTTATAAGGGCCCACACGCCCTACTCCATTACTGCATGTGTGTAAAGATTTGGGTGAGTTAACTGAAACTCCTAGCTATGCATGGCTGAGGGTTCATCCAAATACCTAGCTTCTTTTAGCCTATAAAAGAAGGGCTAGGGGTCCCATTTGGAAGAGGAAAAATATAGCAAAGAAACTCTACCCAATTTCATATTTCCATTGTCCCAACCCTTTAGCCATCCTTGTGCAAGAAGAGATACAAAGAAAAGAAGTTGGAGGACATTTGAAGAGGAGCCCAGGATCAGGATTCGCGGAGCAGTGGCCAGTCTTAACATTTGTAAGTTGATTCATTTAAAGTAATAAAGAAATGTTTTCCCCATCCCACTTTTCGAGTTCTTCATAATACAGTAAATATATGTTTGAATCTCTAACCCATTAGTCTATAGGTAAAATGCATGTGTAGTTTTTTGCTTGTTTTGCATACAGGTCATCTTTGAAAGGAGGATTGCTAACAAGTGATCAAGCGGGAGGAAGAATTGACATCAACCATTCGGAACAAGGTATGTTGGTCTAAACCATGTATTTTCTTAAAAGGAATGGGGTTTAAGTTTGGGGATGAAGGTAGAAAGTAGATTTCTTTCGGTCATAGATGCATGCATAAGATAACCCTATTTGTTAGTCCGTAAGGGGATTTCCCTCACAACAATGGGCTCATATTCAACAATGCTTGATACCCATTGTTTTAAGCAAATTCCACCAAGTGCAGGTAGTCTTCCCATTTCGATGGTTTGTCCATCACATACATCTTCAATATGTCTTCTATCACTCTATTCACCCTCTATGTTTGTCCATCAGACTCAGAATGATAAGTTGTACTAAGTTCATATTCATTCTAAATCCTTTGAACAATCCTTTCCAGAAATTTGAGGTGAGTTTTGGGTCTCTGTCGGACACAATTGATTTAGGAATTTCGTGCAATCGTGCCACTTCCTTTATGAAAATATCAGCAACATCTATTGCCTTGTGAGTAGTTTTTAGTGGAATAAAATGGGCAGATTTTGTAAGATTTTCCACCACCACCATGATCAAATCATGCAACTTTCCTGTTCTAGGAAATCCTATAATAAAATCCATTGTCACCACTTCCCACTTCCATTCAGGAATGGGAAAAAGTTCAGCAACCTTGTTGGGTGCCTATGCTCAACTTTAATTTTCTAGCATTCCATACATCTAGTGATGTATTCAGCGATCTCTCTCTTCATACCAGGCCAAAAGTAATGGTTCTTGATTTCTGCCATGGTTTTCTGATATCTAGGGTGTCCTGCATAAGGGACATTATGCATTTCATGCAAAATCATATGTTTCAAGTCCCGAACATTTGGAACAAAAATTATGTTCTTGTGCAGTAGTATTCCATCTATTCCCAAATTATAATTATCCACCTTTTGTGGCATCTTACCCTACTGTAGCTTTGCTACCAATTCTTTGTATTGCAGATCTACATTTGTAGCCTCCAAAATTTTTCTTTTAATATCAATCTGATACATACTAATGGATGTAGCATGTAGTTCATGCACCCTCCTGCTGAGTGCATCAACCACTTTATTCTCTTTTCCCTTGAGATGCTTTATATCAAAGTCATATTCGCTAATAAATTATAACCATCTACTTTGCCTAGCATTTATATTTGGCTGATCAAATAAATATTTCAGACCATTATGGTCTATTCTTAGCTCAAACCTCTTCCCCATGAGGTAGTGTCTCAATTTCCTCAAGGCATGCACTATGGCTGCCAACTCCAAATCATGAGTGGCATAGTTTCTTTCATGCTCCTTCTTCCTTGATTCATAACATATAAAAAAACTATTTTGACTAAGGACTCCACCAATTCCTTCATTACATGCATCTATGCATACAATGAAGTCTTCATTTGGGTCTGCAATCCTTAATACTGGAGCACTTGTCAATAATTGTTTCGAGTGTTGGAAGCTCTTTTCGCAATCCATTGTCCACTGAAACTTCACCCCCTTTCTCTGTAAGGAAGTGATTGGGTGTGAAATCTTTGAGAATCCTTCAATAAATATTCTGTAGTATCCTGCAAGACCCATGAATGATATCACCTCTATGACATTCTTCGGCGCTGACCATTCTCTAATGGCTTCTATCTTATTAGGATCCACTGCTAGCCCATCCTTTGAAATGATATGCCCCAAATAATGAATTTGTTTATGATAAAATGAGCACTTGCTCAATTTGGCGTACAAATGATGCTCCCTTAATACTTTCAACATCATCCTCAAATGATGTTCATGTTCTTCCTCTGACTTAGAATATATAATAATTTCATCCAAAAAGACAATGAAAAACTTGTCTAGATATTCTCGGAAAACACCATTCATTAAGCACATGGAAACAACTGATGCATTTGACAACCCAAATGGCACCATTGTGAACTCATAATGACCATACCTTGTCCTGAAGGTGGTCTTTCTGATATCTTCTTATTTAATCCTTACTTGATGGTATCCTGATCTGAGATCTATCTTTGAAAATATCTTTGCATCCTTCAATTGATCAAAGAGCTCATCAATCCATGGCAGAGGATATGTGTTCTTAACAGTCACTTTATTCAACTGTTTGAAGTCAATGCACAATCGTAATGTTCCATATTTCTTTTTCACAAACAAGACTGGGGCACTCCAAGGTGACACACTTGGGTGTATATACCCCTTCTTCAGAAGTTCTTCAAGATGCATTTGCAACTCCTTCAATTCTGGTGTACCCATTCTATAAGGAGTCTTTGACACCGGCGTTGCTCCAGGCATTAGATTTATAGAGAAATCAATGTCTCTTTTTGGAGGTAGTCTTGGTACTTCCTTGAACACATCTTCAAATTCTTCCAGGACTGCATAATCTTCCAAATTTGGCACCTTATCTTTAGGTGTCTCTTCTATATGAGCTACAAATATTTGACACCCTTTTCTGTAACATTTCTTCCACTGCAATGCTGAAATTTCTCTGATGGTTACTGATCTAGGAATTCCCTGCACTTTCCTTAGCTTCCCTTCCTCATCCAAGCAAGTAAATTATTTGTTGTGATAGTCTAAGAGAGTATGATGTTGGTCCAACCAATCCATCCCAATTAGACAGTCATAGGAACCTAAAGGCAAGATGTTCAAATCTGCCTTGGTGTGCAGTCCATTCATGTCCATGAGGCATGACTTAACCATCTCATTAAATTTTCTTCTGGATCCTGTAGCCAGCTGCACCAACTAGAATTTCCCATGCTTGCTTCTTGGCAATTGAAAAATTTCCACCATCTTAGGGTCTATATAACTATGACTAGCTCCTGGATCAATTAAAATAGCAATGGTTTGGTTGTTGATCATACCTTCCACTTCAATCATGTGGGACTAATACTCTGCTTGCTTGTTTTCCAGGGATGCATAGATCCTTGGCACATATCTTCCCATGTCCTCCACTATTTTAGTTTGTTGTACATTGTGAACAACCCTACCTTTTTCACCTCTGTGAGGACATTCTTTGAACCTATGATCTCCTTTACAACCCCAATATTGCATAGGTGGTTGCCTTGTCCTTTGACTCCCTATGTCAATCATTCTGGTTTCTTTAGGCGTTTGTTGTCCTTGTGGATTATTTATGAAGAATGGTTGCTTAGCTCCCTTCTTCCTCTGATCCATCCTGAATTTATTTTTGTCTTCCAAAGCCTTTTGGAAAGATGGCCTTTCTTTCTGCTAATCATATAGGCATTTAGCTCGCCTTATGGTCTCTTCCAATGTCTTGGGATCATCATATTGTATTTTGTCACTGATGAACGATGGTAATCCAATCAAATACCTTTGAATTTTGATTGTCTCATCCTTGATGAAAGAGACATACTTCATCAGTTCTAGAAACCTTCTCTCATATTCATTTATGGTCATACTTCCAAGCTTGAGTTCAAAGAACTCTTTCATTTTCTTGTCATAGTATCTCTTAGTTAAGTATTTCTTCTCAAAATACTTCTTGAATTCCCTCCAAGTAACAATTTTCTCTTTAATGTGTTGCAACTGCACAAGCTGATCCCACCACATGGAGGCCTTTCCCTTGAGTTGATAGATAGCACTTCTACCTTCTGCATGAGAAGAATAATTATGCAATTGAAAATACTTTCTCATGCCCAACAACCATGTTTATGCATCTTCATCCTTTGTGTGCTCGCCATCAAATGTAGGAGGTTTGATTTTGTTCATTTCTTCTCAGAGCTCATCCACTCCAGACCTCTTATGCCTTCTGATAGAGGATGCACTTGAGCTGTTGACTGCTCTCTTATTGGAATGCTTTGGGGAGTGATGGTAGTGTCTGCTAACACTTCTTTCTTTTCTTTTCTCAACCGAAGGCTTGTGACTTCCAAATTTTCTTAAGCCACTCTCCTTAACCAATTTATTTTTTATTTTTTTCAAGCCCTCCAATAAGTTCATGTTGAAGTCATCATGTTGCTCCTTGGCTCTCATAAGCCTTTCATTATCCAATTTATGGCTTTGGACATCCTTCTACAAATTTTTAATGGTCTCTGCCATATTCATGTTTTCATTCCTTTCTTCTCCATGTCCATTGGAGTTTGTTCCTTCAATGCCCAAATGGACATCCATCCCTCTACTCTCATCTTGTTGACTGTAATTCTCCTGTGCCTCTTCCATTCCTATGGACTCTGCATTGATCTGATCTGATCTAGTCGTTGTTCATTTTGAAAAACGTTCATCCATCAAAACTTATCAAGATAACAATTCAACAATTCTTAAAAAATACAAACTATATTGGTTCCATATATACATCAGAATTATCTCTTCTAATTTCCCAGTGTTATCACTATGAGAATTCTAGATAAGACCCAAGTCTTGAGAACATATACGCATGGTTCCTTCAGAGATACATATGGGTGAAAGGCGATTTTCATAAACCACTTTTGCCAAGACGTGGTATCACGTGTTTCAATATGTCAAAACCCCCACTCGTGGAATGAGCGACGGCTAGTTAGATCACCCTGTTTCACTCATTTAGTACTTCATAGCTGTATGACGTCAGTTGAATGTCGTCATATAAAAAACTCAAAAGATAATCATTTGAAATGGATTAGCTGAGCATGGAAACCCAATGCACTTGTATGTAGTTTGACTGTGCTTCATAATTGGGATTCTATAACTACCAATCCTCTAGTATGGATGCATCAGCTTATCCATAAACGGAGTAATCTCCAAATTGCTTGACTTTCTTCTCTCTACAAAATAATTTCGGTATCCACAAACTGAGGTACATGGACAAGCCTAAATCCAGTGAGACTGGTTATTCGGGCAACATGCTAGACTTTCTTGTGAATAAGGAGGAAAGGGTACTTTCTCACATTCTAGGGACTAAATTCCACACCAAGCCGGCTATAGACTCACAGTTGGAAGTCAAGTTGAACGCCACTATGAAGGATTTAGTCATCAATAGTCCAGCTGCTAAAAAGAAAAGGTGCAAGCGACAGAAGAAGGAAACTACAGCTGAAATGGGCAAAAATGTTGGAGAGAATCAATCAGTATGGTTAGATTCTTTAAAGGAGGAGATCGCTAAGCTGAAATGAGTCCTCGAATAAAAGTACATTTCAGCAATTTTTGGTCAGAAGGTAGTAGAGGTAAGGGGCCTAGAGATGATATGCATGTTATTAAACGGTCCCTTTACAATATGATAACTGTTATCATTCCCTTTTTGTAATTTTGGGATTAATACGATTATATAAATGCAGAAGAGGACCTTGGACTGTTTATTACAAGATTCTAATTGGTGGTGTTATGAGCCTTATTTTCTTTCATAGTATGTGTTATCACTGAAATTTCATCTGCAAATGGTTACAGGAATCCATCATCTTCAAACAATTATGAGTCCACCCATGGACCAAAATTACCAAAAAAGCATTTCCAAAAGGTCCAAAACTATACAACCAGTTATAAAATCAAGATGTGTTATGACTACACAGGGTGCACGTGCACATGTGCCATCAAGAAATGCAGGAAAAGCACACATGCGCATGATGCATGACTGTGGACACTAAAAGCCGTGCACACTTGAGAATGGTGCATTTATGATGTTGGTTGGCCTCCCACCCACTTCTGGTTCAGCTTCCAAGTTGATTTGACATCTAAATCTTAGCTAGATCCAGCTGGGTGGCTGGTCAAAGACCTAAGGTACCCTAAATAGCCCCTTTTCACACTAAAAGTTGGTTGCACAATACCTCAAGGTTGTGCTATAAAACAAGGCCATGGGTGCACTACATTTTCAAGGAATTCATTTGCAAGGTTATGCTACTGCTATTCTCTTGGGGAAACCTCTTTTCTTACCAAGAGCATACTAGCACCATTCCATTTGGGCAATCCACATCACCTTTTGAGTGGGTTAGCTTGGGATTCTTTCACCATTTCTTTCAAGTTTCCAAGTTGTAAGAAGAGCTCAATCTTGGGGGTCCAAGAGCCCTCCCTTAGAGGAAGAAGGGACCCAAAGTCCCCTTTCTCTTTGGTGTTTTATTTTCACTAATACAATCCTTTCCATTGGTGACATGGGTCTTATTTGTTTATTGTTATTATGTCCTTATGCACAATAGTTTAGTTGTTTTTTCCTTTCCTAGTTTAATTCTTAGCTTAGTCTTTTATGTTTATTCTTCTAACCCTTTCCTTTACTTCTGTCTTGCTTAGCTAACCTAAGTAAGCTCGTAAGTACCTTTTTTTTTCTCATTTAGGTGACAAAAGAGGCACAACAAATTGGCGACTCCACTGGGGAAAGGTATCAATTTCCTACCCCATTTGGGTTATTTTAGCTCTTCTTTTTTACTTAATTAACCTGCAGGTACCATAAACGGCCCAAGCCGACCTGCAAAAAATCAAATTCAAAGCTTAGTTGGGAGAATTCCATCTGGGATTTTCTTCACAGTTGTGCGCGGGTTTATTGGCCCACAGTCGTGCATTTTGCACACGTGTGCCAAAAACACTGCATTCCTTCGTGCCTTCTGCACCTTTGTCTAGTCTGAAACCTGTGCACCTGTGCAAAAAGCACACATTGTAAGCTTTTTGTGATTTGTTGAAGGTCCATAACCTTCTTAAAGATGATTCCTTGCATGTTGTAATTTGCACCACACTTACATTCCCTCTCATATAAAGGGATTAGTCAAAACATAGAGGCACTTAGGGGTTAAAAATAATTATTTTTCCTCTTTTTACTTTTTATTCCGCCACATGGATGGCTTGCTTTGACTAAAAGTTGGAATCATTCTACATCACATATAAAACTTGCATTGGGACTAGAATTTGGATATCAAATGTTGAGTATGATCTTCTCTCGCACTCCAAAGCGATCTTGAGAATCAGAAAGAGGTTGAAAGACAATTTCATCTCCCTTAAAAAGATAAAATCTTTAGGAGAGGACAATAGCCCCCCTCGAGACTCCTCTTAGTTTATTTTTCAAACACATCTCAAGATTGTAATGGGCCCATACATACCCACATGCTACAAAGATAGGATAGTGTTGAAATTTACTTTCTTAGATTAAATCACTAGGGAAGTTTAAAGGTTTTATAATGGGCCCATACATGCCCACATGATCACAATCTAGGATAGTTTCAAAGATTTCTTAGATTAAATCACATTAGGGAGTTAAAGGAATAGTAAAGGACCCACATGTCCACATGCTATCTTCCTAGGGACTTTTGAATTCTACAAGGTTGTACCATTGACATTTAGTTAAATAGGTAATCAAAGACTTGTAAGGACCAAGCGAAGTCTAGATGCAGCAAGGGGACACCTAATTCATTAAAAAATTGGCACACTTTCACTCATTCACACACAAAAGTCACCTCTCACTCACATAGTCTTCATCTCGAAATGTGGAGGTTGAAGTAAGTTTCCTCCAAAAGGATTATGAAACACCCCACCCTTTTCTTGATGAAACTATCCACTCCCACTTAATTTCAACGAGATTGACTCACACCCCCAATCTCTCAAACAACCACATCTAAAAAATTTCTAAAAACTCACTAAGTTTTACTCCACAGGAGGTGCCAAAAGAAATGTTTTAGTCTAGGTAGGATTTCGGGGATAGGCATCTAAATAACTCCTCATTATCTAGTTCTCACATTTTCAAAACAATAGAAGTTGTCAAATAGGGAACTTTAAATCCTCCAAGTCAAGTGTTCCTAACACCATAAGGCAGGGAGATACCCGTGAAGGGTTGAAGGCCAAGGTTTGGTTGTTCTGTGCATCCCCCCTTGAGGCACCCACCTCTTGGATGGGATCCATCCCGTGACCCATTTCTTAGGCCGAAAATCTAAATGTCGCACTTTGACCAAGGTACCTAGTGACCAAATTTTAGGACATCTACCTAGGTGGCAATTGTGGGCTGCAATTTCACCTTGATCATATTTTGTGTGGCTATTGGGAAATATCGTCAGTTCTTCTAGGATATGCCCCCTCTACCCCTCATTATAACTGATTGCTTCAACCTTCACTGGTTTCTCTTCTGGTGGCTTCAGACCCCACTGTCGAGTGCTATTGGAAGGTTCAGTGCTATTTTGAGAGGAAGGACGTTACGTCTTTTAGGACATGAGCATTTGTTTTCTTTGTTCCCCCACACAGAAAAAATCCACCTATCCACATATATGCTTCTTTATCAAAACACTTTATGTATGATGCACTTATGATTACATTTGATTTGGATATATATCGTGTAAAGTTCAAAAATTGTAGTAAAGGCTCTTGTTTATTTATTACTCTCACCACCATTCCCACACATTCACTCAGCTAGTCGGGTATCATAGGGGACCCATAGAACCCTCATCATTCCAGACGCTTGCTAAACCTCCCTCCTATTCTAGGGTGAGTTCCTAGTCTTGCCAACTCATCGGCTCCACCTTCTCACACTCCTGTGAGTGCCACTATCTTGGGATCAGTTTTACTTGGTTCCACCTTACTTGGGTCCAATTCCCAAGGTCCACCTTCCACTCGCTCTCCTTTACACGGAAGCGGGGGGCCAACTTCCTCTTAAGGGGGAAGTACAAACCAACCTAGCCCCCTCCAAGGGTCAAGTACTCATAACACTCATACTATGGCTAGAACTAATCCTACGCCACCCCCCCATATGCCATATTTAGCCTCCCTCAACATACCATATCTGACTAAAATCAACAATGATCCCATATTGCACAACCCCACATGGCCTGCAATGCCTACCAAGATCCCTTCATACATCCCCAAGTTTGAAGGAAAAGCAGGAGATGATCTTGCCAACCATATCATGAAATTTCACCTATGGTGTTATTCGAACAACATCATGGATGATTCCATCCGATTAAGGCTATTTCAACGTACACTCACTGGCCCATCTGCAAAATGGTATGTTGAAGAAAAATCTGGGTCCCACGTGACTTTTGAATCCTTGGCCAAAGCATTTTTTACCTTATTTCAATTACCCATTTCTCATGACAATGGCCTTGAACTACTCTCAGATTTCAAACAAACTACCTCTACACATATTGTCGACCACATCCACGAATGGCGTCAGTGACGTAGCCTCTGCAAAGATGACGCTACCCCCCAACAGTGTCTCAATTGGTTCCTCAAACCACTTATTTCCCTCCTTTCCAAAGATGTGGCTGCCACCTTCCCTCAGACCGAAGAAGAAGCCATTAGCGAGACCCAATAGTTCAAACTCATCTACACCCAGTCTGGATACCTATACACAGTACTCCCAAATGCCCCAAAACCCGTGCCATTTGGCCAAGACAAACCTAGGATGTCTCACTCAGCAGACGGATTGATTTCTAACACTACACACCATAACCCACCGCCTCAACAACCACCCATGTATTGTTCACCTCAATATTTTTCGGCATATGGAGGAATCCCTTATTATCCTCCTCCACCTTATCAGCAACCATACCCTATTTCCCTTACTCCACCCATAAGTGGACCCTTGTCGGCACTCCTAAACCACCCACCTATCCAACCAAGTGTCGGTACTTCCTCTACCGTGACCTATACCCTAAGCACTAGTGAAAGTGCCATGCCCTCCTATGTACTTTATGGAGCATCACCTCAACATAATCCATACTTTCCATTTTCTGGCCCCCCACAGCCTATGGCTCCCCCATACGGACCACCACACATTGGGGTTAATTTTGTTCAACCCTCTCCCATTCATCAATATCAAAATTTTGAACAGCTGAACACAACAAATCCACCCCATCAATCGAACAATACCAAAAAGAAAGGAAAAAATCAGAACAATAATAATCTGGGACTAGGAGGAAACCAAAACCAACCCCAGCAGAACCAGTCTGTCGGGGGCAACCAAAACCAGGGGAACCAAAACCCCCAAGGGTGAAATAACAACAAATGTAAAGGAAGGAACAAAAACAATGTTAGTACCACCTTCCCTTGTGCCCTTTGCAGTGAGTTTGGTCACTATACTCACAATTTCCCCCAAATTGTTGACTTTAAATGGATGAAAGATTTTGTGAATGGACCATGTCCCTCAGCACCACCTGCACCTCAGCAGGCCCCACAACCATATGTACAACAACCACCCCCAGCTATACTACAAAAACCCATCCCACACAAAGGGGTCATAAATACCCAACCAGACATGCAACCTACCCCACAACAGTTGGGACAGTATCCCAATACGAGAACCTCTGTCGATCGCACTATCCTCCTTACCAGTGAGGAAGAAGTCCTTCTGCAAACATGCAGTTGTCAGTATAGAACACCCCCTGAATCTTCTCCCACTACCTCGGAATAAATTCCAGTCACAACAGGACCCCCTCTCGTAATTCCTTGCCCTAATATTGAAACCGCCCTTCGTATTCCTCGCATCCCATTGCATAGGAATGTCCACAATCCTCAAGCTAGGGCAGCTCATAATTACAGTTTGGTCGATGACTTGGCACAATCCCTAGCTGCCATGTCAGTCTTAGAGGTCCTTCAAACTTGTCCCACCCAACGGAAGTCCTTACTTTCTGCCCTGGGAGAAGTCAACCCGGTCGATACCCGACTCATCACATTTGACCTTGACAGCAGAGAACCTCGCCTCCCTGTTCTTATCACTTTTCAAATCCCTGTAAAAATTCAGAACATTACAGTTCACCGATGCATCATTGATGAAGGTGCATCCACCTTTATCATGTCCAAATCCGTATGGAAGAAACTTGGTTCCCCCAAACTCATACCATCTGCCATTACCTTAAGAGCCTACGATGGCAGACCCTCGTCCCCTAAAGGACTCTTCCAAAATGTCCCCATCGAGCTCGGGGGAAAAACCTTTCTGATTGACATTGAGTTTATCGACACCTCACTCGGCTACAATATCTTGTTCGGTCGTAGCTACATGTATGCTATGAAGGTCGTCACCTCTTATGTATTTCGAACCATGATGTCTCCCCATAATGGAAAGATCATTACCATCGATCAAGTATCACATTAAAGGCCTAACCCTTTATCCAACATCGATAACATTCTCCCTTTTATCCACACTAATCTTGATGCCTATCCACTCATTGAGATGGGCCTCAGAATCTTCAAAGACCCATCCTTGCTAGGGACCTACCACAGAGCACCATCGCTCCTCCATCCCTCCACACAAGTATGTGTCGTATCCTCCAATGGAACGACAACTGAAACTAACCTCCCTTACACTGAGGCCTCTTTCATCCCTGACGTCCCACTAGTTGCAGAGATTCTCCCTCAGGAATCCCCTGGAATTAATTTAGCTCGACCCATTCCTAATCTTCAACAGGGCCAAATACCGGTTTGGGAAATAGTCCCCCAAGCCCTCACCCAAATCCCTTTCTTTTACCCCCCACCAGGTGTACAATATCTCTAGGTCGTTGCAACACTTACCCTTCCTAATATGGTGTTGGCAATCCCAGTTTGGTATTTACATCCACCTAAGAGGGTTCCTCAACCATCCCTCCCTCCCTAAATAGATGGAATCCTGATGCAGATTCCCATACTCACTCCCACCATACACCCTACACCCCCACTCACTAACCCCCCTACTACATATGGGGGTAGGTGACAAAAGAAGGAACCCACAACTCCACTTCCCCCACGTGTCTAACCTCCTTGCGCACTATGTGAGAAAGACGGAAACCTCACCAACAAATTCCCATCTCTCCCTGAATTACGTAATCTCATCCAACTCCCTCAAGCACCACCATTTCTCGTCGCTTCCTCCAGTATTGTCACTATATCACAAAACACAAGTAACAAAGGACTACAAACCAAATTCGCATGCGCCATCTGTTCAGAATATGGCCATTACACACACCACTATCTAGTGCTACCTCAATTCTGACATACACTAACAATTGTACAACATAACTTTCAGCAAACACCCACCTCAACTCCTGTCACCGACATCCATTATGTCACAACCTCAATCAACAAACGCATGAGATGCCCTTGCTCTCTATGCGAATCAATTGACCATTTCACATATCAATGTCCTATGACCATTGAATACAGGCGTCCTCAACTAGCCCCTATTCAAAATCATACCCCCCCTCTTCCAACAGACCTGATAAATACCCTTACCCCATCAATTGATATGGTTCATATCTTCCCACCAGAACCTAAGGGACTCCCTTCTCCCCCCTTGGTTCCTAGATGATTTATATGAGGAGTTACCCCCAAATCCCCCCAATTATCCAATTCAGTTCCCCATGAACATTCTACGCCTGACTACCATTTTTAACCCACAATATCTGGATATTTGGTTTATGTCGAGCAAACCATTGCAATCCCCCTCCATCAATCCCCCTATGTCTTTATTAGAAGGAGATAACGCCATAATAATAGTCATCGAGATCACTCCTCTTGATCCCCTATATTCACATCGGTTTCATTGTGATGAAGATATCCTCATGGAGTTAACTACCCCCGATTACCCATGGGATGCACTCCACCATAGAGTGCTCTTTCTTTCACAAGAAGCCTTCATGCCTCCTAACCAACACCCCATATACACAGTCGAAACCAAATATTTTCTCCCATCAGAGCATATAGATTGGTTCAATAACCCTATCCCTGCCCCCGACGCTTTCAAAAAAGGAAATATGGCCAATATATCCCCAACCATCAAAATAGATATTTCCATCAAATATAGAATACTAGAGGAAATCACCATTGGCGTTGCATCTTCTCTAGAAGAACTCACCACCTACAAAGCCCTCTTCCAAGAATAATGGGACATTTTCTCCTAGTCATACACAGAGATGCCTGGCCTTGATCCCTCTATTGTTGAACATCGCATAGACACCTGCCCTAATATCACACCCATCTGCCAAAAGAAGCGACCATTACACCCATCCAAAGCAGCGTCCATCAAAACCGAGATTGAAAAAATACGTGTTGCAGGGTTCATTTACCCCATAGCCTATACGTCATGGGTCTCCAACTGTTAGCCTATGGCTTACCTTTACCAATCACTAAGTCTAAATTGTCACCTATATTTGTATTATTCATTTAGGATATCAGTAATATATCCTTAAGTGATGACTAATGAGTTAGTTAAGATTTCCTAGCCTAGTCATCATGCATGATTTTAGGATCTAGAGAAAATCTCTATATGAGGTGGCATCACCCATTGTACTATAAATATGTAACATTGGAGTGAATAATCAAGTGTTGGCTAATATGCATTTTCCTCCATGTTGTTATTCTTGTTTATGTTTTATCAATTGGTATCATAGCTCCTTTGGTATTAAGGGCCTGATAAGTTCTCCATGGCAGTGATCCATGATAGGTGAATTATGAGTTGCAATTATGGTGCCTATATGTTTATGAAGAAAATGAAGCCAAGCCACTTTGAAGAAGGCGCTTTCTCTGTTATTAATATTTGTTGTGTCATCTTGGAAGTGAAGGTTAGATTCAACATTTCCATTTCATTTTATTTTTTAAACTAACAGAAATGGATCTGCAACTTGATGTTGCTTGCTTCAGATTTAGAGGTTGCATGCACTTGATAATTAGAACACGATCTAGCATTTGAAACACTGGTGCGATCTGGAATTTTTGTTTTGCAATTGTTGTGATCTGGTGTGATCCCAGTGATTGTCTCCAAGTGTGCAATCAAGTTTTGTAGAGGAGACCGCTCCAGGCGTGGATAGGCATAATTCTATTGTGGACATTGAACTATCTGTTGCATAAAGATTTTCTAAAAATCAGATCTAAATTTAATTCAATCCAACTGTCTACGAGATTCATATTTATGTTAGTTGTGGTGATATTGTTACTTGTGGTGAGATTGGATCCCGAGACCTATGGTCCTCTTTCATCTTCTGCTTTAGTTTTTGAAGGTTCGAACAAACTCGGGGAGAATGTCATTAACTTTGTTGAGGAAGCCAAGATGTGTTTTTGGGGTTGAAATACATTCTTAATTCTAAGACACCGACAAGTGTGAAACACTTGATATGATTTTTGGTGGGTGATCCAGATCTCAGAATACATTATATGGTTATGTGCTTCTTTTGCTTGTTGCAAATCATTCAATTGGTCAAGGATCGACTTTTCTCATACCCGTGTGCACAACCAATGGAATATGATGAACTTAATAACCCTACATAATCAGATTGGGAAAGAGTACCTTTTATGTACTCAATTACAAGTCGTGAAGATCAGATCCACTTTTTATGTCTCTTGCACTCTTCAGACTTTACATTGTTTTCGATGCTTGAGATGACCAAGTAGAAAAATAGCTAGAGTTGCTCATTTAGTATCCATGCTCAAGGGACTCGCTATCAAGAATTTTACGGTTTCTTTTCAGTGGCTTCCACACTCTCTACCAACGATCTGATCTAGAGTTCATCCATTGCACCAGAATCGACCACACAACCTCTGATTGGACCCCTCACCAACAAGATCAACTCGTGGATTTACAACAGTAATTTCCAATCAATAATTAGCACCAATCCTCACTCGATTTTGCAAGAATAACAGAGTGATATCTGTCGATTTAATTTCTCCCATGTGTACATTATTTTAGCTACAAAAGGTGGATGTGTGCGTTGATTCTTGATGTGTGGACACTATTGAGTGCACGATTGGAGGAAAATCCATTGAAGGGCATAGATCGAGGGCGTACGCAGTGCAGCTGTCAATGCTTTCATTTTTATAATTCGACTTTTTTTAATATTTGAATTAAATTGAAGTTGATCACATTTTCATATAAATGCAAGTTTCTTGTCAAATTGTTTGGTAGCAGCTGTTTCTTATGGGGTTGCTTCAATGGCTATGGTTTTTATTAACAAGGTTATTCTCATGAAATATCCATATTCAATGACTCTTCTTACCCTACAACAATTGGTAACAACTTTACTTATATACTTTGACCGATCCTTTGGTTTCACTCAAGCCCGGCCTCTGACCCTGAATACAGCAAAAAGGCTTCTCCCTCTCTCACTTTTCTACAATGAAAATGTGGCATTTGCTCTGGCAAGTTTGAAAGGGATCAATATACCCATGTATATAGCTTTGAAGAGGCTTACTCCCCTAGTTGTTTTGATTGCAGGAATATTTCGTGGTAAAGGAAAGCCACCCGTTCAGTAAAATCATTGATCGAATTTGTAGATCATGGTAGTAGACTTATATGAAAAATTGATCATCGATTGAATATGAAGACTTATATGAAAAATGCTAACAGGCTTAGTGCTTGCCCAACTTTATAAAAAGGAGTTATCAGGTTCTTCTTATAAGTTGAATTGGGAAGTGAACATCATTTGAAGGCTTATATTTGTATTGTGATCATAAAGGAGATACTCATAATAAAATTGAAGTCTTTTTCTCTGTGTCCTAGATCTGCCCGGAATTGAATAAGGGGATATTAGGTACACTTTTCATTGTGTGTGATGGTGAATGATTCCTTGAATGTTTTCATAATGTTTTATGTCTATTTTTGACATAACTACACTTACAATTTGTCATACGACAGTACACACATGGCCTCCTAAGCAAGTAAATTCAAGCACACAACTAACGCTAGTGAAGTACAAGCAATCAAATCACATATGATCAAACATATATGAAGATAATTCTTAAGCATTCAAGTCGTCAACTACATCAGTAATGGACAAATCAAAGTTTTCAAACTCAACACATCATGGAGCATTTGAAGTTAAATTGTAACTTGCAAACAATGTTTTTTTTAAGATTACTTAATCAGGATTTATTGTAACTTGTAAATTGTCCTTTTGTGAGTTTACTTGTCTTTTTGAAATCAAGTTGAGTTGAATTGAATTTTTCATAAGGTGAATTTTCGGCTGATCCCGACACCCTAGAGTCATTTTTGAGTCGTAATTGACAAGGATGAGTACTTGAAACTCATATCATTGTAATACTTTGGGATGCATTTTCGATGGTAACGGACATCCTCAACTTCTTGGAAGCAAGTTCAAGGAAATAAATTCAAGCGAGCGAGAAGAGCAAGAGAACGAGAAGTTCAAGCGAGCGTGTTCAAATGGAGTGAAGTCATGAATTATTAGAGTTACTGAACACTCTAATAAACACCAATGAAGACAACACAATGACATTGAACAAAACAACTCTTTAATCAATGTTAACTTGTTTGCAAGTGATGCAAGCTAAAGTTAGACTTCTTCAATCTTTATCTCAACTATTGACTAATGAGTTGATAGATCTCAAAAATCAACAACCGGTGAAGTGTTCTGAACTAGTTTTTGATCAGCACAACCCTCTCTATGATGATAATGATGATGATGATAATGATGACGATGATGTTTTTGATCAACTGTTAGTGAAGGAACAACACAGTGATACAACTTCAGAATCAGTTTCAAATGAAGTTGAATCTATTCATGAACCTACTTGTCAAGAGTTTTCTTTTGATTTTAATGAAGAAAAATTTTCAATGATGCATCAACATGCAGCAAATCCACTTCCACGAATTTCAAAGAAATAGGTTCAAAATACTCTTTCCAAGACCATCATCAGACCTTGGGAAGAAATCATCTACAACAAGAATAGAACAAGACTTGGATGTGACAAGGAAGTTACCTTTCATATTCCTAATTATTCTAGACCAATCAAGTTCCAAAGTGTTGGATTCCTTCAAGAAGCTTCAACTTCACTTGTTCCAGTTCAGCATCATAATGATAAGTGCCAACATTGTAATCGAGTTGGTCACAAGGAGAATAAGTGTTTTGATCTCCATCCTTGCCAACATTGTGTCAAGCATAACCATTCTTCAGACAGATGTTCAACACTGAAGAAACTTGCAAGATTAAAAATTCACTATGAGTGGATTGATCCTTGGCAATGGTCATCAACAACCAAACGATTATATAAGTCTTAATGTAGAATTCAATCTCGAGTAAAGACCAATCTTGTATCACATAACATTTTTGTACCTCACATAAGTGGTCCCCTTATGCTGTCACTTTCGAGCATGGCCCTCACAGGATGAGATAACATATGGTTTTTTCAGCATGCCCACTTTGTGTTGTACTCAAATGGAACAATTATGGTACTCTCTTGAGCTTATAAGGAGGGAGTACAATGATGTAACTCTCATGCACCTTAAGGGGGGGAGTTCAAAATTCCAGTGAAGATGGTTCATGAAACCACTTATGGTCTCTCCTTTCAACTGACAAAGGGGGGAATTGATGATGGAATTGAAGATGGTTGTCAGACATAAAGTTTTGACAACAACAAACATCAAGTATGCCAAACGGGCGGGAAATTTGCCAAATGGGCAATTGTAGTCTGTAGATGAAAGACTTTGGCAAAATTATGGTTCAATAATTTTAATCATATAGATTTTGATTTTGAGAGAAATGATGTGAACATTTGGTTCACATAGATGGTCATTCGACCTAGCAGAGGACAAGAGGATCCTTCTGCATTGCAACTTGGCATATGATTGAGTTGTCAGGCATTTTCAGGGATGTGTCAGACTAGAAGTTGATACACTTCTTTTGGTTCGCTCTCATCAAATTGGAGTTTACATTAAGTAAACAATTTTCATGCATCCTAGCTCACATGATTACATTGTGAGATTTTCCAAAGATGGCAGGCTTTGACAGGATTATGGTTCAATGACTTGCAATTGAATCATACACATTATACATTGGGATGTTGTTAGACACCTAAAAGTGTCAAGATTGGTTAGTGGTTATCCAAAAAACCATCACATACATGGTATCAATTGGTTAGTGGTCATCCCAAACCACAGATTCAGAGAGCACTTTCAGTGATACACTGATAGTAGAGTGGTGATACTACATGTTCACCAATTAGCAGAAGACATTAGATTCTTCTAGCTAAAATACTTGGCAAAATGATCAAATTGTCAAGAAATCGGGGAATGTTTAGATATTGTAGTTGTTCACTTCCATATCTCAACTCTCTTCCAGTTAATTTCAAATGAACATGTTCAGCATCTAGATTGGCGATTTTTCAGGCAGTTCTTCATTGAGGCTCAGCACAAGAGTTTCAGTATGAAGACTTGGAATTGATACCAGTTTATGCTTTATTGCTGGTATTATTGATCGGACTTGTGCTTGAGGGGGGGATTGTTAGCCTATGGCTTACCTTTACCAATCACTAAGTCTAAATTGTCACCTATATTTGTATTATTCATTTAGGATATTAGTAATATATCCTCAAGTGATGACTA
>JZKD02S1879638.1:139991-151880 GCA_000966675.3 Picea glauca
AGGTATTTAATCAACACTGTCATGTAATCATTCCCTCTGAATCTCAATTTCATCTCCAGTCACACCCTCTGAAATTTTCCTTTAGGGTCCCTATATCTAGCTCTGCAATACCGTCCCCTCCACTGTCGCCCGGTCGCACTCTCCCCAACATGAGTTGTCCGATTCATAGCCCCCCTTGGCACTTTGACCCTCATGTTGTTTTCAACCTTTCGGGATGGGAGTCCAAATAGCCTGACACCATGTCGCGAATCATCCACATCCCCCTCCTCCCCATTTTTCTGGCCTACCCAACAGCCTCCCAGGGCACTTCCTCAGGGTTTTTTTTTACTGCACTCTCGCAGCATCATTTACCATCCATTTCATCCACCGTCAGTTTTCCCATCTTCAGATTTCCCTCCATACATTTCCCTACTACAGAAACCCACCTCTGGGGCCCCAACCCCCCACTTATTTTTTAACCAACTTGCGCCATCCTCAGGCCAAGCCATCTCACTCTGGGGTACCCATTTCTGTATCTGCATTATTATCCCCACTACTTTCTTAATTATTTTTGTAATTAAGCCATTGTTTCCAACATTTTACATAGCTTTTTGTTGTCACCTTTGGTGACCTTCTTCCTTTTTGGAAAACCCAACCCATGTCGCCCTTGGTTGGGGCATTCCTTATCACCTACCCTTGTTGACATCGTCCATAAACTTCAAGTATCCCATAGGACACCTACATCTTCTCTCTAAGTTTGTTCACTTTGTCCCACCTCTAGCACAACTTATCCCACATCTTGTTGTCCCCCTGACACCTGACCTATTTGAACAGTTGCAGCCACTTATACTTCACATATATTCCCAACCAAGGAAAGTCTTGAGTCTCCACGCATCTTGACTTCATTCATGTATCTCCTCAGTTCCTAACCTCACCTAGTGGATTTCACAAAACCCTTTGCTTCTTAGAGTCATGTCTCCCTTTTAGTCGACATCAGCACAGTTTCCAGAAGGGCGATAGTATCTGACTCTCATTACCTTTATGATGAGATGTCTCAGACGGAACAGGGAGAACCATCATTTCTCTTTGTTGTCATTGACCCCCATAACATTAGAATTCAACACTTTTTTATGTTATGTTGGGTCTTACTTTGCGACTATTGTAGCTGTTTTTTATATTTGTCGAAGACCTTTGAACTTTGTTGGGCTATCAATGCCCACAGAATCCATGATACTTCTTACAGGTGTCATTGCCTACTGTTCAGAGTATGTTCCTCATTAGAATTGTCCTCTACCTTTTTCAAAACAGCCCTGAGGGTGTTGCAGTTGTCTTCATCAACACACAGTTTCAGTTACTGTACAACGTCCTTTTTTTGAGTTACATGACACGAGCATGGGGCATGCCCACCTCATTTGTACAGAATTTATTTTTCACACCTTGCAAAAGGTTGGGTTCCACAGGTTCCCTTCTCCCTCCACCGGGTCACTCTTGATACCCTCACTATCACTCTTTCTTACAACGGTACTCTCAATAGAAGAAACATTAATGAATTTTGGCAATCTGTATGCTCCTAACCTCATTAATCAGGGGACATTTGTTATCACTGAAATTTCATCTGCAAATGGTTACAGGAATCCAGCATCTTCAAATAGCTATGGGTCCACCCATGGACCAAAATTACCAAAAAATCATTTCCAAAAGGTCCAAAACTATACAACCAGTTATAAAATCAATATGCGCTATGACTACACAGAGCACACGTGCACATGCGCCATAAAAAAACATAGGAAAAGTGCACATGCGCACGATGTGTGACTGTGGATGCTAAAAGCCACGCACACCTGAGAACGGTGCATTTATGATGTTGGTCAGCCTCCCACCCACTTCTGGTTCAGCTTCCAAGTCGATTTGACATCCAAATCTCGGCTAGATCCGGCTGGGTGGCTGGTGAAAGACCTAAAGGTTCCCTAAAAAGCCCCTTTTCACACTAAAAGTTGGTTGCACAATAACTCAAAGTGGTGCTATAAAACAAGGCCATGGGTGCACTACATTTTCAAGGAATTCATTTGCAAGGTTATTTTGTTGTTATTCTCTTAGTGAAACCTCTTTTCTTATCAAGAGAATACTAGCACCATTCCATTTGAGCAATCCACATCACCTTTTGAGTGGGTTAGCTTGGGATTATTTCACCATTTCTTTCAAGTTTCCAAGTTGTAAGAAGAGCTCAATCTTGGGGGTCCAAGAGCCCTCCCTTGGAGGAATAAGGGACCCAAAGTCCCCTTTCTCTTTGGTGTTTTCTTTTCACTAATACAATCCTTTCCATTGGTGACATGGGTCTTGTTTGTTTCTTGTTCTTAGGTCCTTATGCACAATAGTTTAGTTGTATTTTCCTTTCCTAGTTTAATTCTTAGATTAATCTTTTATGTTTATTCTTCTAACCCTTTCCTTTACTGTTGTCTTGCTTAGCTAACCCAACTAAGCTTGTAAGAACTTCTGTTTTGCTCATTTAGGTGACAAAAGAGGTGCAACAGTATGTTTTTCTTGTAAGCTTATATTTCACTTCCATCTGTCTGAATTGGAGGAATATAAAACTCAGAACTCCTTTCTAAGATGCTCTCGGCTTAGCAATTTAGACTATATTTATTTCTTCTCAAACCATCTCTGAATTCATTTTAAATAATTCTCTGATGTGATTGTGTGTTTCTTTTTCCTCTAATACCATGCAAAATTTTCTATTAAACTCAGAATAATCATTGCCTTCCAAACGACTTCACGCACACAAAAATTCAACCTGTACACCCATATTTATCATGCATAGCAACACCACAAGGTAAATCATGCTTTCATGCACCTATATCCATTATGCATTTCTTCTTCGTCGTGCCAATAACTTGTGCGCACCACTTTTGCGGTGTGCACGAATATCAATTGCGCACAGTTTTGGTATCATGCATTGGTATTCCACATGCATTTCTCCCTATGCATTGCACCATGCCAAAGTCCAATATACCCCACCATGCATAATAATCTACGCACACCATTGAATACACTATCGCGAGACAACTTATACTCATACTATGCACACACCGACCAAACTCCTCTATATTTTGCAATACTTGTGCACTCCACGTGCACATTACTATGTGTGTGCTCACTGCGCAATGCTAAATTCAACGCACGCATTCGCACACAATATTCTTCCACGTGGTGCCACAATTTACCACGCACACCTCGGCACCAACATTTTCCACGCGGTGTCAAAAGTTTTCCATGGATTCTTTGTGACTTGAAATTTGGTCACTTCAAAATTAACCTTTTGTGAATATTCGCTTCAACTGAACCTTTCCGGCCCATCCAGGCTTAGTGTTGGATATGAGACTCTGATACCATACTGTAACGTCCCCAGCCACCCACGGTCGGGCCATGCCACTCCTCAGACATTTTACTTAGCTCTGAAAATGTTTTTGTAACATTCCCAGCCTTCAAAGGGCCAGGCTACACGAGGGAACATTTTCGTTCTCTCATTGCAGAACATACTATAACATACCCAGTATTCAACTGAGCTATTGCACATAAGTGTTCTCTTCAAACTCCATGCAATTATAGCATATACATACATCACTCTTGCAGAAGATTTACATATAAACCTAAACAAACAATTACATTCTATAAATATATGATTTCATATTGAAATAACGGTAAACACAGACATGCAGCATATACAGGGAAATACCCATAAAAATATAGACAGTTATAATCACACATATGATAAATTGTAACTTAAGCACATAATTAACAATGCATCATGTAAATTTATCACATGATTGGTACTTATCTTGGAAAGGTTATCACCAACTATGTGTAGACCGTCCATGAACCTCCTAGCCTTAGACTACAATATTCATCACTCTCAACAGTGAGTCACCCTCGAGCTAGGACTAAAATCCACCTAGGTAAAAGGGTTCCTAACTAGGCTAAAGGCTCATAGACAACAGGAAAGACTCTATCTCAGGTGCTCACTCAACTAACAACCTACGGCCTCTCATTCCCCACATGTCTGTCCCACCCAAGGAAGTGTGCCCCTTCTCTGCTCAACAGTCCTTCGGTTTCCCCACTTCCCTTCCTGGGCTTCAGCAATAGGTTGGACAAGAAGTCTCAGAGAACTATAGCTGTAGTTTATCACCTTCATTGAAATCAATTCCCAATAATTCTCTCGCTCAAAGAATTTCTCATGGGCCTGACAACCCGCCTCTTTAATTTCCCACAGGCCTGAAAACCCACTTCTTCAATCCCGCTCCCAAGATAACCAAGTACACCAACCAGAAATGGTTATGGAAACATGCTCAGATACAGTGAAATGAATGTCTGAAGGATAAATTACTACGTGAGTGAAAATGGTCATGGAATCATTGACTGTATGATTGAATGATGAAAAGAACCATGGGGAGATGATCGTAAGAATGATCATGAGGATGATCGTAAGGATCATTGTAAGAATGATGGTCAAAACTGTCCAAATGAGTTAAGTCCCCATGATATGTATGCATGTCCCCAACTTGACACTTGTCATGTTGGAAGCTACTTTGGTCCACTTGTCCCCAACTTTAGAACTTAGGATAAAATAATTATCCATACTTTATGTTTTAAGAAATATTAATATAATATTCCTTTTTGGCTTAATCTCTCTATCTTATCCTTTTCCCTTAATGTTTGGCCCTCCATTTCCATAACTAGTGGAGTTCAGTCCCCCATCTCTTTTATCGTGGTCGGTCTACATGCAGCGATGTATTTTATATTAATCATGAGAAATATACAAAATAGGCACACTGGCCTTTAACATCTAGGCACTCTGGCCTAATTCCAAAACATAAGCATCCCAACTTATAATAATTGTCTCAGCAGCCTATAACAGATATCATATAAACAAGGGTTGATGACCTCCATACTGTGCACACTTTAGTTACTGCGCACGGTATCTGGGAATGTGTACACTGCATCATTTTACTGCACAGTGCATGCGTGCACTATGCCATGAAAGGTTCATTACAAAATGATGTCAAAACAGCTCACCAGCTTAAGTACACTTACATTATATTTACAATTGGGTTCGGCCAAGGGATATTACAAGTTGGTTTACCAAGTACTACACCCAATTCATATATAGTCCCTCTGCGCACTTTCCTGTGAGGTCTACTATGAATCCAGTGACTTGGGTTGGTCGATTCTTGCGAACTAAATTTCCTGCGATCAGCTGATAGGTGAGGCATACTGCATCATTCTGAATAGAGGCTACCTTGTAGCCACGCGTACCCTTCTCAATATCGCCATAAGTCTCTTTTATATTATGTGCTAAGGCTCGATCTATGGTATTTCCAGGGTAAAAATCATGTGCATCAGGGTCTTGCATGCTCAGCTGAGTGATCCGATGGATCAAGGTGGAATCCACTGTGATACATCGGTTCATCCATAAATATCCTCCATGGTAATAGGATAACAGCAAATTAACACATGTGGTCACTTATTGATGTCGTATGAAGTGTGAGATATTCATAACATTAAGCAGGGTAGACTACACGAGGTTATGGGTCCAAGGCTAGGGGATAATCTTTGAATTCTTGCCTTTCATGTTGGTCAGATACTTATGCAGGGCGAGCATATTGTAAGTTTACGGTATCCAAGGTTGAAGTCACTAAACTTAAGCATTGTTTTCTTATCCTGGTCTGTGCAAACTACGCATAGCCTTTTGGGAGGTATGCAGTGACCAAGGCATAGTCAAAATCTCTAGGAACGCTATCTCTTTTCACCGCGTCGCTCAGAGGAGGTATATACGTAGGTAAGATGGTTGGAATAAACTTAGCATTTGTGAGATCATCTCTATGCTTCGCTCTCATATCTGTCGTGATTCTAGAAGTTCCTGCTCCATGAGAAGTCGATGGAGAAGCTTGGACTCCTCCTGTTGATGATGCTTGCACACCTGTAGACATCCTTCTTTCTGACATGAATTTCTCGGTCCTAAGATCAACGAGTACTTCCTTCGCAGATTCTTCAAGTGCGCTAAGCTCCTCAGACATACGTGCTCTGGGTTAATAATATCAGGTTCACGAAGTAATGTAGATACAGAAATAAGATGGAAAGTAAGGAGGTAATGATCACTGGACAATCTTAACCAAGGTTGCGAGCTCAAATTCTCGATTTGGCAAAAGTGTTCTTCATGCATGGTGCGATGAGATAAATAGGAAACTCAGCAATAGATTGCTTGCAATGGGTATGAGGCTTCATTAACTCTTGTTCTTTCCATTATGGCATGGTCCATCGGTCAGGTGGCGACCCATAAATGTTTTTCCCATCATTCGAAGCATCGGTCGAACAGATATATCATCCCCAACGACTATATTGCTTCACCACGGTGAAGTGACCTATGTTGTTGTTCTGATATCTCATTGAAGCTTAAATTCTGCAAATTTTCCTTCTGCGAGGCTCCCTCTGGAACCTTCTATAATTTTTCAATCTTATCCCTCTTCCTACTTAGCTTCCTAGCCTTCTTTCCAGTGAGCTTCATCTCAATATTCTTCTTTCCATTTTGATTCTTATCTTCTTTAGATATAGTTACTACATGTTGTTGAGAATCTCTCAGAGTTAACATCTCTTTTGCCTCTGGAGTAAGTACTTTAGTCTTATGAGGGTATTCTAGTGGTCTTCCAGCTTCAACATCAGAGTCTCTAGGGTCAAATAGATTTGATCCATTTTCCTGTTCTTTAATCAATTGAGTGATCCTTCTAGTCATGAAATCTTTTAACTCTTGTTTTTTCTGTTCTGAGGCTTCTTCTTCTTCTTTTCATCTGGCTTGATCTCTTTCAATCCAAGGTTTCCCTAGTAACATGGTAAATGGGGCGTTGTTTTCAATACATTTGATAATCTCAAAATCTTCCTTTGTCTAAGTTCCATTGACAGTTGTAGATATCTGAGTAAGCCTCCCACATAAAATTACCAGCTTCCCTCTGAATAGTCCTATTCCTCCTAATGAAGGCATCATAGAAAGATTCCCTATATCTTCCCAAGTTCTTTATGGCATAATATTCACTTGTGTCTCTTCATCAAGAACACAGTCAATGTCAAATTCCCCTATTCTTTCTTCAATGCATTCTTTTTCTTTGAAAATCTTTGATAATCTGACATGTCGATGGTCATTCAGGGTCTCCTTCATTTGTATCAATACTTTCTCTGATTCTCCCTGGGGTTCTGCCTTTTCTGGATCTGCCTTAGGGTTTTCTTGGTTTAGATTCATTCCTTCAAGCTTAGCGATCATTCTTGGGAAATCCAACACTTCATGGTCCATAGCCTTACAACAAAGACAACTAGGTCTTCTTCCGGGGAATTCCTTAGCAAGATGTCCTAGTATTCTACAACTGTAACAGAGGGTCAATCCTCTCTTTCTTTTAGATGATCCCCAGCTCCCTTTATACTATTCACTAGGATCATAGGAGTTAACCTGCAAAAAATTATTTCTAGGATCCTGCATCCATTTGTTAGTCCAAACATTATTTCTATGCATAGGTATAACATATCTTTCATTATTCTTATCAGATCTACTTATATCAAATCTTTTTTCGTCTATTAGTTCCCTAGTTTTCAAGCTAGGACATAATCTATCAAACATACCTAAATTCATATTCTAGAAACAAAAATTTATGCTTATCTTACTTTTACAGAGCACAAAGCTTTCAGATCTTCCTTCTTTAACTATTCTTACCTCTATCAGAGTGCAGAGCTTATAGATATTACCTCTTTTCTTTGGATCGGGATTCTTTTCTTTAGATATGACCTTCTTCTTGGCACAAAGATTCCATATCTTGCTTCTTTCTTTCAGATCCGACCTTCTTTCTTCAGATCAGACTTCTTTTCTTAGCATAGAGCTTATAAATCAAGTAGGGTATTGTGCGCTAGGGCACATATCTATGCACAAAGATTTCTTTTGCACAAGCCTCTTCTTTATTAGTTCCCAGCAATCACAGTCTCAGGTCCCGGCAACATAACCATTTGTTGGCACAGGGGCATACCCAGGGTTCAATGCTCAAGAGCGCACCAACAAAGCCCTAAATACCAGCCCTTTTGGCAATACCTGTGAAGCAGATGAAGTCTCACCTGAGGTAGAGGCAGAGGTGGTTGTATAACTCAAGTGTCTGCAACCTTAGCTGGAAAACAGATCTGTTATTATATCACTTATAGAGTACCTAGCATAGATCATTCATCAATATTCAACCCTTATTATACTTCGCAAATATCACAGAGCATCACAACATTCACTTAGATCTAAGATATTTCGGCAGTTAGCAATAGTAAAACAGATCAGATCTGGTAGATCAACACTAATCATATTCATACATGTGAGATCTAAAAGTCACACACCTCTAAGAAGAACAAAGCATAAGTAGATCTATCTAAATATATCAAAGAAGTTAGCAACAGTAAAACAGATCAGATTTGGTAGATCAGCACTAATCATATTCGTACATGTCAGATCTAACATTCACACACCTGTAAGAAGCACAAAGCATAAGTAGATCTATCTAAATATATCAAATAAATTAGCAAAATAAGGGATAAACACATCAAGTCGAAGCACAAAACATAACACATAGATTTACGTGGTTCACCCCCACCTTGGGGCTACATCCACCAACTCTTATTCTTCTCTATTAGCGTCTTCAATTGGTTACATCACAGAGCCACCAAAAACCTTCTTCTCATAGGAAAGAAGATATATGCAGCTCGCTAGATCCTTCTTCCTTGCGCTACAGAACAAATCCTTCCACAACTCCTTACAATGACTTGCACTTATCTCTACAAGCCTCTTACAGTCATGCACAGAGCACTTACAAAATATATTAGAACTTAGCTTACATCACATACATCTCTATGTCTTCTGATAGATGCCTAGATATCTACTTATACATTACAAAAGTGAGCCTAAGCGTGGGTAAACCCACAGGGTCACATCCCTTTCCCATTACATATTCCCAAAAGCCCAAAAGTGGGTTGAGATTCCACAATATCCGCTTCGTCTGGAACACGTTAGAAGTAAAAAGAATTAAATGCACATATTCAAATGTTTTGAGAATCAGAGTGACACATACCATGATACCCAGACTCATTACCTCATGGAGCAAGACCCATTGTTGTTGAAGGACCATGCCGATGGGATGGATGTTGTTGTTGCTAACAAGGTGGAGGCGTTGAAGAAGAAATATGGGCCCTCCAAGGCCATGATAAAGTCAATATGGCTCTCAGTACTCCATGTATAGGACTTGTGGGCCTCGATACATAATCTCCTTAGTTATCCATAGGCTAGGGGATAACATCTGGATCCAACTCAGGGACATGTGCTCATCGTAGAGTGCATGATAACCTCAGCATCTCTGGCATGACCTATGACCTGCTTGATCTCAAAAGAAAATTATTAGTAATCATTTGGGGTGGTGATATCACCCCCGGCTCATATATGTTATTAGAAATGAAAATAAACAATCATATATACAATGGAAATACAACTACTCTAGCATAAAATGCAGATGTTATATACAATGAATACAAATGACTAAGTACTTACCTGTACTTACTTGTCATGTTGTTGGTGGGTGGTAACGCTTGATATGTATAGTGTTCACTAGTAACTTCAAAGCCTCTCCTTCCATCGTTCCTAGATTGAAAGAGTTTGTTCCTACAGGACTCATGATTTTGTAGGGACTTGTCCATAGTCCATCCAATTGCTTGTACATACCAGGTTTCTCCCTTCTCTTATCCCATAACAACACTAGATCTCCCTTGGAAAATTCCCTCTCCTTTGTCTTGTGATCGAAGGTGTTCTTGATCTTTTCTTTGTTTCTTTCCATTTGGCTTAGGGAGATATTTCTAGATTCATCTAACTCTATTAATTGGTTAATTCTCCCTTGGATTTCTCCTCTGTCGGTGGTGTATTGCTAATAAAAAAGGAATATGGGGATTTGGAGGTTCATAGGTAGTTTGGATTCTAACCCATACACTATCTCAAAAGGGGTCCTTCTTGTTGAGGTATTTTTTGTTATTCGACCTGTCCACAAAGCATATTTAAGATTGTTATCCCAAGACCTCTTGTTTTCCCCCACAACCTTATTGATGATGTTCATAAGGTTTTTATTGCTCGATTCTACCAATTTGTTTCCCTATGGATAATAATTGGAGGAATGAGATAGAAAAATGGCATACTTGAAACAAAATTTTGTTGATGCAAGAGAACTAAAAGCCTTGGCATTGTATGTGGTAATCTTGGACGGGACCCCAAACCTAGTTATGTGTCTTTCCTCCAAAAATTTCATGACTACCTCCTTAGTGGCCTTCTTTGTGGGAATAGACTCTACCCACCTAGTAAAATATTATGTGGTTGTTAAAATCCACCGGTAGCCATTACTTGAATTGTCCTTAAATTCCCCAATAAAATCCAACCCCCATTGTTTAAAAGGAGCTTCTACTACCACGTGTTATAAAGGTTGTGCCGGGAGTTTTGGTTTACTAGTAAAGTATTGGCAAGGCTATAAAGTTCATACATATCGGTGAGTATGTGCAAATAACATTGGCCAATAGTATTTGGCTCTTAGGATTTTGTGCGAAGTAGTACGGGCTACGAAATGTCTACCACAATGTCTAGAGTGTAATTCCTTTAACAATTTATCAGCTTCTTCTTGATTGACACATATAAGGAGAACTCCATCAGGATCTTTCCAACCAAGGCCATTCTCAGTCAAACATTATTTCATGGCCCTAAGTCTCAAATCCCTTCTTTTGTAGTCTACTAGGTGATCAAGGAACGATAAATTCTTAAGGTAGTATATTATATCGGAATACCATTCATCATGTTCTAATTCATTGACTACCATGTTTATTTGTTCACTTTCTCCCATTTGTATGGCCTCTTGGTTGCTCTCAGTTAGCATCTGGGCCAAACCTTATCCCTTTATAATCTTGGTGGGTTTTATCTCTAATTCATATTATTGGATTTTGGAGACCCACTTGCCCCTAGTACCCATACAATCTTATTGCGATAAGACATCCTTAACTGTCAGGTAAGGGACATAAGCCTTGATTTTTTTATAACCCACGTAGTTTCTAAAGTGCTTAAGGGATTTTACTAAGGTGTAAGCTTCTTTCTCGGTGATGGAATAATTCATCTTTGGATCCCTAAGGACTTTTCTCATGAAGGTGATAGGGTGTTCATAGTCGTCAGTGTCTTTTTGCAGCAAGAGGCCTGCAATGGTGTCATGGGAGGAAAAAGATAATATTATGAAATATCATGAATATTCAGGATTGATCAAGACTAGCACTTGGGAGATAGCATCCTTTATGTCTTCAAAATATTTAATGGCTTTATCATCCCATTTAAACATTGTATCCTTCTTTAGTAAATCACTCATGGGTATTATCATTTCAGCAAAGTTTGGGACAAATCTTCGAATGAAATTTATTTTCCCAAAAAAGGATTGTAGGGACTTTTTGTTGGTTGGGGCACGTACATATTTAATAGACTGGACCCTCTCAGGGTCTATAGAAATTCCCCCTTCCAAGGCTATGTGTCCCAAAAGTTTCCCTTTATCTATCCTACAAACATATTTCTTAGGTTTCAAGGAGATACCATACTTTCTACACCATTCAAAAACAATTATAAGGTGTGATATGTGCTCTTTCCTCTCTTTTGATATGACTGTGATATCATCTTGGTAAATTTCTATGATTTTTTGAATGAGATCCCTAAAGGAAAAATTTCTATGTTAAGCCCTAATATTGGCTCATTAACCCTTAATTGGGGCATATTAGATTAGTAATGTTATTTTATTTATGTCGGCTTGCTCATTAACCCTTAATTGGGGCATATTAGATTAG
>JZKD02S1879638.1:170574-194802 GCA_000966675.3 Picea glauca
TGAAGTGACAAAGTCAAAGAGGATTATTTAAATAATAAAGTGAAGTGACAAAGTCAAAGAGGATTATTTAAATAATAAAGTGAAGTGACAAAGTCAAGGAGGATTATTTAAATAAAAAAGTAAATGGAGAACTTTATAATTATGGAAAGTTGTTATAAGAAGGTTAACCCTAAATTGAGGAAAATGGGTTAAGTAGTCAATTGTCTATTGGATATATGGACAAGTGGAAAATTGGGAAAAGTTGGACATAGGTGACTATGTGGATAAAGTGGTCTAGAAGATGCTTCTAAGGAAGCTACATGAAAGTATAAATAAGAGGAAAAGCTCTCTCATTTTAAACACACTTGAGTATATTGAATATCTACAGGTGAATGAGGTAACCAAAGGATATATAAGCCAAATTTCATAGGGAAGGTGAAGTAAAGAAGGCCGAAATTCAAAGGCGGATAAATTATTTTGATGATGCTTTCTAAGGTATATTATTTACAGGTCATCTCACCATTTTTGCAATAAAAAAAATTCTAGAATGATTTAGACCGTGAAATAGGGAGCCCATTGAGGAAACATATCCAAGTAGTTATGGGACGAATTTTAGATTGTGGGTCGTTGTATTTTTGGAGTTATGCTCCGTGGAAAATAGGATTTGTGGCTAGTCCTGAAATTAGTCTAAAATGCGTGTTTCGAGTGAAAACGTCATAACTTATTCATAACATATACAAATTCAATAAGAACAAATGTGTTGGTTAGAGTACAGTATGTATTATTTTTTGTACAATTTTTAGATCCATACAACAAATATTCCATGTGGGGCATGCTCTACAAGTTCACTCTCTAGAATAAGCCATAATTCAACAAGGTATGCCATTTTTTCTATAACTCATTTTCTGAGAGGTTCCAAGTAGTGACACCAAGAGGAATTGCATAAAACACATTGAAGAACATTGTGTACTATTTTTCATATCTTTATTCATTACAGGTACATAGTTATGATTATTTCATGTTAGGGTTTTTGACTAATCCAAAACTAGTCATGTGAGACTAAAGTAAAGTTTGATGAAAATGCTAGTCTCTTGTTGTTAAAGTTAAGGAAGGTTTGCAGGTATGTGATCATATACACTATGTCTATTACAGAGTTACAAATCAGATTTGGATGATGAAATTGATGAGGGATTTTGGTTGAGGTACAGGTTGGTGCATGGTTGATGCACTTGTTTATGGTACAGGTTGATTGCAGGTTGATTGTTACAGGTATACAACAGTATATCTCACAGTGATAGTGTGATAGTAGTTCCATTAATTCTACTTATACGTTGGGGTGGTTGGACAGGGAAAGGACAGGTGGTTGTAGCCATGTTTTGGTTGTAGCCGGAGAACATAGGGGGTTGTAGCCAGAGAATTGGGGATTTGGAGCTTCCCTCAAGCTGCAGCCTGAGAAACTAGGGGGTTGGAGCCTCCTTCCAGTTGCAGCTAGAAAACAAAGGAAATTGGTGCTTCCAATGAATGTAATTCTTCAAGACATATGAGAAAAAGAATTATGTAGTTTTCTCCCGCTTTCGATTTCCACGTAAAAACACTGGTGTACTGTGTATGTGTATGATTGTTCATTTGTTCATTGTTTATTTACTCTGCAAATATTGGATGATAATGATAAATTGATATAACACTTTCATTATATGGTTAAAAAGGATTAGATTTCTCTATTATTGATTCACCCCCTCTCTCAGTAATCCAACAAAGGGATGTTTGATCAATGGGTGCAGTGATGAAATTGGAATGCATGGCTTACCTATGGGTGCCTCTGAAGAGGGTGAGATGCACCTTGTCATGGATGCAAATGTTTCCAAGCCCATTCATGCCTTTTATCTTTTTATCTTATTTCTTTTTATTTCAAGAGACTAGTTAGGGGACACTTCCCTTACGTGGTGACCAGTGGTGACAATGTTACCCACAATCATTTCGCGGAGACGAGAAGGCTAGCTCATGATGAGATCCCATTTCTCTTGACTATGCCACCAAGAGCCACTACCCTGGCATGGTGACCAGATGAATGGTAGTGTCATACCGCTACATGCCCATGGACCTAATAGGTTGGCTCATGATGAGACCCCCTATCCTCCAACTAGGTCTTGATTTTATTATTTTATGGGTCCCTATGTTTCTTGTTGAGAATCATTTTATTGCTTTCTCGGGGATCCCTAGGTAAAGAATCTGAAGGTTTTGTTCTTTTGGATTTTATCTTTTTCCATCTACTTTTACCCTCTGGGCCTTTAGCCTCTTCTTCCCACAAGGTAAGGTACAACCCTTTGCTAGCTTGGAAAACCAAATGCCTGAACCAATGTAGGGGATGGATGAGAGGGAAAAAGATGAAACGTGGTAAGTATGGTGGGAGCGGACGATGACCTTTCATGAACCCACCCAGTGGAAACTCAAACCCTATGGCAATTGACTTACTAGGGCATCATGTCATTTAGACAAGTGGAAAGGCATAAGGTCCAAGCACACGTTAGAAGTAAAAATAATTAAATGCACATATTCAAATGTTTTGAGGATCAGAGTGACACATACCATGATACCCAGACTCATTACCTCATGGAGAAAGACCCATGTTTTCTTAAGGACCAGGACGATGGGATGGATGTTGTTGTTGCTGACAAGGTGGAGGAACTAAAGAAGAAATATGGGCCCTCCAGGGCTAGGCTCAAGTCAATATGGATCTCATTACTCCATGTCTGGTACCTATGGGCCTCAAGACATAATCTCATTAGTTATCCCTAGGCTAGGGGATAACACGGCCTTCGTCACTTCGGGTGGTTGCTAGTAGGATAAACTGGATATCCCCGAAGGACATACTCTCGAAGTTACATAGCTTGCTAACGTCACTATCGATGTGGCATTGGCCAAGTGGCTACCACGTGTCACTTAGATTCATGAATTATGCATACCTAAAATTCCAACTAGACCTACACACTTTTCATCATCTGATTGTGCCACGTGTCCTTGTTGATGTGGTCTTGTTAACATGGACGATGATGAAGTGGGATCTTAATGTGTGTGCTACGTGTCTTACTTTGTGACTTCGGAGCTCCGGCCTTTGGGTGAAATAATATGTTCTTAACCCTTTTTCATTGAAGTGGTCAGCATCAAAGTTGACCACCATTGGACCCTCCTAACCTCATCCAATGGCCACTGTGAATTGCCCAAATCAGATGGCCCTCATTCACTTCGAGACTTCAGGGCTCTAGCCTTTGGTTAAAATTACATGTTCTTGGTTTCTTTTCACCAGAGTGGTCAGGGTTGAATTTGATTGTTTCTCTGCAACCCTAATCTGACGACTATCATTGATCTCGAAGTGCTTCTTAGATTCGATGGCTTACTTTTACTTCGAAACATTGACTTCGACTAAAAATCCTTCATGCAAATTTCCTTCAATCAATATTATCTGAAGTGGTCAATGTCATGCTGAAAATGTGGACATCAGTTCCACGATCGACAATATTCGTTCGTCATACCTTGGATCAAACTTTCCTAGGTTATCTTCATCATTCTTTATGTAACATTTACTTCCAAAAGTTCTAAAGTGTTTTACAGATGTTGGCCTTCCAAACCATAGTTCATAAGGGGTTTTGTCATGGTTGGGTCTCAACTGCGATCTATTAAGTATGTGGAATGTTGTGTAGATTGCATCTCTCCAGAATTTGTCTGGAAGCTTGGCTTCATTTAGCATGGTTCTTGCAACTTCTTGAACTATTTTGTTTTTCCTTTCTACCACTCCATTCTATTGAGGAGTCCTGGGAGCTGAAAATTGTATTTTGATACCATAATTTTCACATAATTGAATGAACTCTTTACAGGTGAATTCTCCTCCATTGTTTGATCTCAGACATTTAATTTTGATATCTGTTTCATTTTCTACAAGGGCTCTGTATATTTTAAACTTCTCAAAGGCTTCTAATTTTTATTTTAGAAAGAATACCCAAGTCAATCCTGTGTAATCATCAACAATCAACATAAAATATTGTTCACCATAAGTAATTTTGGTTATGGTTGGTCCACATAGATCTGTGTGAATAAGATATAATGGTTTTATTGTGGAATGCTCTTTTGTTTTGAACCTAACTCTTGTTTACTTTTCTATTTGACATTGTTTACAAATAGAATCTGAAGGCTTAATCACTTTTGGCAGGTCTCTAATTGCCTTTTTCTCGTTGGCTTTGATCAATTTGTCAAAGATTAAATGTCCCAACCTTCTATTCCATATCCATATTTCATCTACTTGGCTTAAACTACATTTTTCCTCTTCATCTATATTAAGGATGTACACATTGTTAGATGTTCTTGGTGCAACTGCCACTATCTTTCCAGTGTCCTTTTTTCTAATCTCACATTTCTGAGAATCAAAAGTAAGTATGTGACCCTGATCACATGTCTAAATTACACTTAGGAGATTAGGTTTGAGATTTTCTACCAGAAGTACATCTTATTCTTTGGTTTTATTATTTCCTAAACTAACAGTGCCTTTTCCAGTATCTTGGCTGACATGTTATCTCCAAAAGTTACTTTTCATTTTCCTTTCTTTTTTAACTTGAGAAATTTACTTTGATCTCTAGTCATATGTTTGGAACATCCACTATCTATATACCACTGCCATCCTTGATTTCTTGCATATAAGGCTACATTGCACTTTGTTTGCTTTTTCTTCCATACTTTTTTCTTATTGGGAATATTTTTCCTTTTATCATATTTTGGCAATCTACATTCACTAGATTTATGACCATAGTTGTTGCATTTGTAACATTCAACATTGTAGTCTTGTAAGGGAGAGAAGGAATTAAAGTTTCTTATTTTTACATTATCCTTATTATTTCCATATCTTTGAACATTCCTTGGATTGAACTCTCTATAAGCTTTACAATGTATTGCTTTATGTCCAAAATTTTTGCAAGAATAGTAATAACCTAGGAAGATATATTGATTTCTGTTGAAGGGATTCCTTCTAATGATTCTATTCTTTTTGTTATCTTTTTCATTAGTAGAAGGTGCAGATTTATGTTTATTTGGGATAGTTTCAAATGGTGTTGTTCTTGTTTTGTTTTGTTTTCTATTTATGGGTTTCTTAAGAACATATGAATAGATAATTTTGTCATTTTCTTGTTTTGTAGAGTGATCATATCCTAGTCCTGTCTTATCATTTGATGATCTCTAACTGCTAAGAATTTTATTCAAGATTATTGAGTTGTTTTCAAATTTAGACTTATTATCTTCTTTTTCTAGTTTCCCTTTTAGTTGAACTATTTCATTCTTCAATACTTTACACATTTGTTGTTTTTCATTGAGATCTTTATTCAATATTTCTTCTTTTCTTTGGGTCTCTTGAAGTTGAGTTTTTAACTTAGTAATCAATTGTTCTAACTCACTGATGTTTTTGGAAACTTCCTTCTCTCTTGATTTAGTAGCTTCTTCAATCTTTAGAAGTTCTTCCCTTAGTAACATGTTTTGGTTTTTAGTTTTTCTTGGCTCTTCAATTACACGAAGGAATTCTTCTTCAAAGTTCACTTCTTCTTCATCCTTTGAATGACTATCATCTTGGGTTTTTATTCCCATAAATAGAAGCTTTGGCTCCTCTTCTTCATTTTCCTCTGATGAACTATTGTCTTCTTAGGTAAAGAATATTTTCTTTTTCTTGTAGAACTTCTTTTTATCATTACTTTCCTCCTTCTTAGGATGGGGACATTTATTAGCAAAGTGTCCAATTTTACCACAGTTGAAACATATTAGAGGAATCTTTCATTTATATTTCTTGGTCCCTTTCTTGAGTTTCTTTATGAAGTTGGCAGTTTTTTCATCAGATATATCTGATAATTCAACATTGGTATTTTTCTCTTGTCCCATATTTGTTTTATATGCTTTAAAGCTTGTTTCTCTTTTTGATGGTTTTTCATTCCCTGTTCTCATTTCATAGGCTATAAAAATTCCATGAAGCTGATCAACTATGAGTTTACCAAGTTATGGACTATCTTCAATTGTACAAATATTGGCATCATATCTCATAGGTAATGACCTTAGTATCTTTTTCACAGTAGTTTTATCTATAAGTTATTCTATTGTTTCTCTAATTGAATTAACCACTTCATCTACCCTTTGAAAGTATTCAACAATGTTATCTTCTTCTTTCATTTTCATATTTTCAAACTGAGTTCTATAAGTCTGTAGTTTGGATTCCCTGACTTTGTTATCTCCTTCATATACAACCTCCAAATTGTCCCAGATTTCTTTAGTTGACTTACAATGCATAACCTTTACACATATAGAATTTTTCAACCCTCCTAGAATTGCATTAACTTCTCTTGAGTTGTCATTGTAGATTTTTTTTCCTGTAGCATTTGTGGCTGGAGTATTTGGTGCAGTGTAACCATATACAACAGATTGCCAGATATCAAAACCAAGAGCCAATAGGAAGATTTTCATTCTTATTTTCCATAGAGCATAGCCACCTCCATTGAACAATAGTTCTTTGTTGTTAGGCATTCCCTCTTGTTGATCCATCTTCAGGATCTACCTTCCATTTGTTAGACTATACTGAAGGCACTGGCTCTGATACCAATTGTTGGAATATTGAGAGGGGGCATGAATCAGTATTACCCTTTTTCAACAATTAGCAATTACTTTTATATTTTTTTAATTACCACACTAGATCAATAATGGAATTGTATGTAAAACCAATTATATAAATACAATTAATGGGAATTAGAAGGTTTTTATGAAGAATAGTGAAGGACACCAATATTGTTTAGAGCACCAACTCTAGGAAACACAAATCCCCTTCTTTAGGGCACCAACCCTAGGAAGCACAAACTCCCTTGTATTTAGGGAACCAACCCTAGGAAGCACCAACTCCCTTATCTTTAGGGAACCAACCCTAGGAAGAACCAACTCCCTTATATTTAGGGCACCAACCCTAGGAAGAACCAACTCCCTTGAATTACACTTTACTTAGTAAAGGATATGAATCCTTATGTGCTCCTCCCTTCCACCCTCACTTCATAAGAATCATCAGTTCTTCTTCTTGGACTTTGCTTATGTTTTGATCTTTTGATCTGGACTCCAGAGACACTTCTTCTTCATTGTTCTTCCTTGATTATATAGTCTCCCAACTAGTGTGAGCTATGAAGAATTGTGTCCCTTTGTTTGGACCATTGCACCTCTTCATTTATATTAACAATAATAACGTTTGTTTTTCTTAATTATTATTCAAACATTATCGTGAAGGATTTTCAAATTAGTGAGAGTGCTTTTCATAAATCGATCACTGATATGGTTCAATTTTGTTTTTAACTCAATCCCATACCTCTTTATTTAATTCTCAATTTTTGTCGATCCGATCTATGTTTTTTTATTAGCTCTCTAATACATAGCATGTATTAAGTTACTTAAGATAAATCAGGACAAAGTCCAGATCCTTTCTGGTTTAACGTTCCTTCTTGACCGAGATAAATTTCTCATTTTGTGTGTTAAATTTCACATAGAAACTCTTAGATAACTCTATTCCATACTGTTGAAACATATATTAAATTTTTTATCTTCAAAACTAAAATCTTCCTTTTTCAGGTTTCGGTTTTTCACGAAGCATAACCCTCACTTTATTTTCCAAAAGGCCGGTACCGAAATCCCGACAAGTTTTATTCTTTAAATAATAAAAGGAAAAAAACCAAAAATGTTATATAAGTCTCGATGCGCTTTCTATAAAATTATTTCATAAATCACGAAAAGTTTAAACCCTAAAGGAGTCAAGATTAACCTTCAAAAAGTTTTTTGGAATTTGGAGTTTACTGAGAACATATGTTTTAATGCATTTCTAATCGCAGAATCTCGATCCTTGATTTCCCGAAATATGGAAGTTACTAATTATTAAAGACTAAATTAATCATATCGCGATTTCGGAATTCGGGATTCATCAAGGACATACCTCTTGTCAACTTGATCCCTGAAATCCCGAAACGTGAAGTCTCGACTCTTAATCTATTATTAGTCGGATTTTAATCCTGATTAATTAATTCACTAATACGAAAGTTTACGGCTTAAGTTAATGATTTCGCAATTTTGGAAATCAAGATTCATCAATGTCACACCTTATGCATTCACAATCCCTGAAACCCCAAAAGTTTAATACTGATTAATTAATTTATTAAAACGACTTTAAGCCCTAACTCAAACTTGTCGTGATTTCGCAATTTTGGAATTCGGGATTCATTGAGGACAAACCTCTTGTCAACATGATCCCCAAAATCCCAAAACGCAAAGTCTCAACTCTTAATCTGTGATTAGTCTGAATTAACTCTGTTTTGGAAGCATGATTAATGACAATCAAACTTTTTAGATTTGTTCACGTTTCGGTTTCCGATTGAATGAAATGTTCCAAATTTTGAATTCAAAAGCGTCAAAGTGTGGCCACTTAAATAAAGAATAACTGGTGATATGTGACACTAATGTGTATATTAGTAAATATCTACTGCATTAAATATATTGAATTCTTGTCAGTTGCATCAGTCCTTTCATCGTTAAATGAATTAAAAGAGAGTTTTAAGGTCTGAGTTTCACAACATATTATGTTTCATACTATTAAGCGTAAGACAATTTCAGCCGAGCTCATACACTCCTTCTCTGTGACAGGTTTTCCATCTAACTTAAATTCATGGCACCAAAGAAAGCACCGAAGAAGAGTGAAGATACACAGGAAGGAGATATCATACTCGACACTACACCACACGCTATTGACTCAATCAAATCATGGACACAAATATCTGAATTCCTGGAATACGAAATCAAGAATTCTCCTACTGATTCTAAGAATCACTTCCAGGATGTAGCGGAATCAAAGCTTCATAAGATCGTGGCGTGCCCTCGGCTTATGGCATACAACAACATGATCAAATGGGCCTTGGAAAAGATTGATATTCTGACGAGGAGCATTTTAAATGATCAAGGGGTCGTTGTAGGCTCATTTAGGCCAGAACATATACAAGTAATGTATAAGCTCTCACCAAATCCTAAGTACACTTTTAATGCCAATTTTTTAGCTAAATTTTAAAGGAAAGAGTGTACTGAGGCAAAACAAACTTATCCCGATTTAATTAGAGAATGGTGGAGATGTCCATCAAAGTTTAGGGCCGATACCCATGGGTTTTATGCCACGGCATCTTTGAACGAATACATGGTCTATGTAGACTTTTCAGAAAAAAGGATCCCTGCCATTTTCCTGCAGAATGGGTGCCCATTTTACAAGAAGCTTTAGAAGGATACACTTTCAACTGGAGTAAGATTGTGTCTGATAACCTAGCACAAGAAGTTTCAAATTACAGAGTTTCAAAATCTAAAGGTCAACCAGTGGACTTTTATATGTCAGCGTACATCGTGGATGCGATTTTCTTTGTGACTCCATTTCCCCTAATGAATTGGAGTTGGAACATAAATTTCCCCGATCCCATTCATGAGTATCATTCTGCACTTTGGGAAGAAAATGCTAAGAATGCATTTTACGAAATTTGTCATTTTGTAATAATTCCAATGCATAAAATGTTTTATGGTTGTGAACCCCCTCGCATTTCTGAGCCAGTCTCAGAAAATATCAAAGCAATAGTTGAATGGTTTGTTGAAGAAAGCTTCTCTTACATTAGGGTTTATGGGTGCTCAATTCCCCCTCATGCACTTCCGAAATTCCTCCTAGACAAACTGGTATTGAGGGAGGTAGCATATCAAATAGTGAAGGTGGTATTGGGATAGAGCTAAAGAAATCTCAAAAGAAATCTTGGCCAATCTTCCCTGTGTATTTCAGGAAATTTTCATTACTAAACCTTGGCCATTCTAAAGTGGAATCCGAGGCATTAGAGGAGATAAAACTGGTAGATATTGAGAATAGAAAGCATGATCCTTATCAATTAGTAAGCAAACATTTGATGCACTGCAATTTGAAATCTTATGAGCACGAAACATTTGTTTATGATGATATATTCAAGGAGGTTAAAACTTATGAAGAGGTATTGAACAGGGTATAAGCCTCATCACCCGACTTGCAGACTGGTTTTATATCCCTCCAAAGTCACAGGCGAAGTTGTTTGCCAAAAGTTTTGCAAGGTGAATCCATGACTCCTCCTCCAGAGCAGGAAGGGCCTCCCCCAGGATTTGAAACAGAAGTACAGGATAAAGCAAATACAAAGGGAAAAATGAAGGAGAGTGAAATGCCTTCACAGGAAGCAGGAGTCCCTCAAACAGAAAAATCAGAGGCAGGGAAAGGAAAGGAGTTGGAAACACCCTGATAAATCCCTGAGAGTTTTCCGAAAAAAGTAGGAGGAATAGCATCGACAAAACTTGGAAGTCCCATTACTTATTTAACTCCATTGCAGTCTACTTATGGAAACCCCCATGAGGGAGCTCTATACGTTAGTGATATTAAGCCTATTTCTAGGGATGAGATTCCTTCATCTGATTATTTTTTTAGTAAAAAGAGGAAGGCTATCCTGAAACAGGAGATGCATCCAAGAGGAGATATGATGATTAAAAAGCACAAGATCATTATAGATGGACAAAAACTTAAAGAGGGAGAATTTGTTGTAGAAATAGAAGGCACAATGGGAGCTTTAGCGTCGGTGAATTTATACTCCGTGGGTAGTTTGACAACTATGCTAGAGTAGAAAGATCAGCTGATAGCTCAGCTACAGGATCAATTAAAGGAGACTGAAAGAAATATTAGTTGGGGGATTAAAAAGGGTCTAGAACAAGCTAGATTAAAAGAGATTCAAGAGATTCAAAAAATGAAAGCAAGCTTAGAGGAAGAATATCAGAAAATACAGGTCACTCAAGCATAGGTCATAAAGCAAGAGGAAATAAATAAACAATTACAAAGTAAGATTAATTCCATTTCAAATCAAGTGGTAGAGCTTGAAATTTTCCAGGCCTAGGTATTGGGAATACATTTGAAGATAGAAGAGGAACAACGGGGAGTGTTTTTTAATCTGGAATTTGTCCAGAATTACTTTCAGGAAACAAATAAATCCTTGGAGAATATTCTCCAGAAAGAAAGAGAAGTGAAAGTAGCCAGAGAAATTTTCCAAAAAGCAATGGCTCTTTCAACAAAAGAGGATTTCGAGGAAGCTCAAAAGCTATATGTTTCAGAACAGATTAAAGGTTATGTAATACTCAAGGTATGGGAGGCAAACCTCACAGAAAACAAAAGAATAACCAGAGAAGTTAATGACAATTGTCAAGGAATTTTTGACCTTTTAAAGAGACCTTCATTGAACATTGGAGAAAACGACTATCTCGGGTTGTTAGGAAAAATTATCATTGTCAAGCATCAGTTAATATTTAAAGAAGAGCTGGAAGAAATTCAGGTAGAGATTCCACAAATAAAAGTAATCAATGTTACTCAAATTGACAAATGGATAGTAATGCCTAACTTAAAGCTACAAACTATTAAGTTTACGAGAAAGATAATCGAAGATCATCTACCAGAACTGCAGAGAAAGTTTTTCTTATTTGAAGCAAAGGATATTCCAGAAGATCCCAGAGTTTTAGTACAATTCCTGGGCAAATGTATTCATTGTCTTAAAGTTGAAGGAGCAAGTTCATCAACACAGACATAAAATATTGTTTTGAATATTTTCATCATTGGAATAATGAAGCAGTTAGAATAGAAATGTAAACGGTTTGACATTGTTCATTCATGTAACTGTTAGTCTTAGGAAGTTAGTTAATCACCAACGGGAAAAATGTTTGGTGATCATGTATAAATATATTTTCACAAGATTGAGAAAGGGCTTTTTGGTTTTTTGGGAGCAAATTGTATTAGGAGTTTTCCAATTTATAATAATATAGATGATGCAGACGAGATTTTGAATTTTGTCACCTTGAAGCTATGTGTTCCTTCACTCTATTTTCAATATCTTTCAATATCTTTTGTTCCATGTCTTTCTAATGAATGATCAGCTATAGTTTAATTCAAAATTCTACTATAGTTTGAATTTATTTAATTATCTAATCATTTAGAGTTTTCCCTCTATGATTTCTATCAGCAGTTTCAAGACCTGTAAGTCATTTGAATGATTATATTTTACACTTCATTAGAAATCTCGTTTTCATCTTTGTCTCCTGTTACAATATGAGATTCTTTCGTGATTAAATCCTCATATTTTCTCAACAGTACTACTTTGTTATTTTACTATTCTTAAAAAAAGTTCAAGTACAGGAAACGGACTCAACTGTTATTATACTATTATTTTGAGTTCCAAAACTCTTTTTCTCTTTTCATCCCTTAAAAACTAAAGCAACAAAATTTCTAAAACTTTTTATAATTTAATAAAATTTTAATTCTCATGACTGTCACAAGTAATAGACAACCTAACATAGAACCTAGCCTATAGGATCAAACTAGCATTACTTTGAACTTATTTAATACTATCCTGCAAACAACAACTACTCGAGTTGAATTAGAACGTTCATGGGCAGTTATTGAGAGAGAAATCAGCATCCAAGAATAATGGGAAGCTAGATAGAGATAGTTGAGAAACCAACTATAATTTACCCTTTGTGATTGATTCTTACTCCTTAATTCTCTTTATTTTTTTGGATGCCTTGACGGTGTAATTTAAAGCCTTAAAGTATAAACTCAGGAACAACATCTTTTTGGCGCCGTTGTTGGTGAACGAAGAAATGAAACTTTTTCCTGGGAAGAACGACATTGACACTTTCTCTCTTTAATAGTGAACAAAGATAGAAAACCTTTTAAGGCTACCTTTATTTTTCACTTGGAGACTCCACAATAAGTAAACTGGCTATTAGCTGAAAGAACACCAGAAAGAACCCATATGACAAGCAGACCTCACCAGTCTCTGATCCGGAAAATATTTTAAAATCACAATGATCTGTTAGAAAAATCATCTCACCCATACATACTCTTTGTCATCCTAATTTCACGCAGTTGAACGTTCAGGAAACCCTTGAGAGATCTGTCTCTCTTCCCCTATCATACGATACGTTCTCTTTTCCTGAGGTATTTTCCTCAGGTTTTCATGAACCTTTTCCTCACACATTCCGAGCTTCAGCCTCAAATCTATCAATGGCCGCACATGGAGGTGTTGGAGTTGGAGGTGGTGCCCCAGGAGGACCAGTAGGCGGCCAAGCACCACTTCCTGGAATATTTGCTAAAGTAGCTACTAGATATGCCCCCCTTGTCCTACCAGTTCCCTTACACAACCTTCCCAAAAATTATATGAAAATCCTTCCCAAGTTTACAGGGGAAGGAGATTTGACCACTCAAGAACATATAAACTTCTTTGACCAATTTGTCGACATCCTCGGAATTGAACACAAAGATGTCTATTCCAAACTTCTCATTCAGACTTTCGAAGGACAGGTGAGGACCTGGTCCCGAGCCTTAGCAACCGGATCTCTAAGATCTTATGAAGAACTTGAAAATGATTTTATTAGATAATGGGGGGAGAGAAGGGACCACCTCTATTACCTAACTGAATTCGGAGCCCTTAGAAAGAAACACTCAGAATCTGTTCTAGAATTCACGCAAAGATTTAACAAGTTATATAATAAAATCCTGGATGAAGTCAAACCTTCTCAACCCACAGCAAAGGTGACATTTTCTAGTGCCTTTGATCCTGATTTCGCCCTATTATTGAGAGAAAAGAGGTCAATAGATCTCATGAAAATGAAAGATGATGCTCTTGAGATTGAATCAAACATGATGGCATCAGGGAAATTAAAAGCTAAAATAGAAACCAAGAATAAAGAAAATAGGAAATTCAAAGAACAAGGTGGATCCTCAAGATCGAGTAAATCCTCGAGAGATAAAATAGATGAGATGGCTAGGGTAATTAGATAAATTTCAAATAAGATTTCAAAAATGGAACTAGATAAATCAAAAGGGATAATTTTCCTAGGAAGGATTTTAGAAGGAATCATGATCCTCAAGCCCCACAGAAAACAATTAAAATGAAGATCAAAAGATCCCAACCCCCTTCAAAAGTGAAAACTTCATTGGAGAGGAAGATCTAGAATATTTTGAAGAATTTTATGAGGATATTAATAATCTTGGCGACGATAATAAATCACCTTATTTATCGAGACAAGATTACGAAAAATCCTTAAATAAGGAAATTAGATCGGAAGACAATGTTAGCAACAATACGTATGAAAATTTGGCCTATCAGGGTATCGTGGATGATATTATATCCGAACTACATGAGAAATATAATTTAAGACCTAGGAACAAGAGTCTTCGAACTGCCCCAACAAAAAAAAAAATTCCTAGAGGTGAAACTGATGAAGCAACTCCAAAGGTTGCTGAGAAAAAAACTGCAAAAACCCAAACCGCTGACACACAGCCTATCAAGTCAAATTCAGTATGAACACCCTCTAAGAAAACATAGGTTCCTGTGACTGAAATCAAGTCTGTACCACAAAGAAAAGCTGAAAAGAAAGGAATGGAGGCCCCAAACATAGAGAGTGACAAGGCCCTGGGAAATTTTAATCTGGAAAACGAAATAAATAAAATCAAAATCCCTATCCCACTTGTTGAACTAGCTAAAAATCCATGTATAGAAAACAAATTGCTAAGATGATTAACTTTTTCAGAAGATGAAAGCCAAGCTGATTTCATCAACTTAGAAGATGACAAGCCCAACATAGTTTTTGGTCCGCATTTCGAAGGTGCGAGAGACATTGTTGCCCCCCTTCTATATCACATTGACCTTGTTTGACCACCTACTTCATAACTATATGCTAGATTGTGGAGCATCCCACAATGTGATGCCAAAATCCATTATGGAGAAGTTAGGTCTCAAAATCACCAGGCCATATGGAAACTTATATTCATTTGATTCAATAAAGGTCAAATGCATAGGTATGATTAAAGACCTGGTGGTCAATTTGGCACAAATACCCACAAAAAGAATTCTTATGGATGTAGTGGTTGTTGACATCCCTCCGAAGTATGGTATGTTGTTATCTAGATCACGGTGAGCCAATCTTGGAGGATCTCTCCAGCTTGACATGACATACGCTACGATTCTAGTTTTTGGAGGACAATACACACGTCTTTATAGAGAGACTAGGTTGGCATTCACGATGGGTGATTCACATAAACCAAATAACCACCCTGTATATATTGTCGATCAAGATTTAGGAAATTGTATCTTATCTATTGATGATGATTTTGAAGTAGGTATAAACGAAAGTTGTACAGAAGAAAACACAGAAAAAGAAAAAATTAAAAAAAAACGTATATAGTACTGGTATATGGAAAATGTTTTTTGACGGTGCTTAATCCTACTTAGGAGCTGGAGCAGGGGCACTCCTTGTGGCTCCTGATGATGAATTTGTAATTCCCTTTTCCTATAGGCTATAGTGGAACATGGACTACACAAATAACATATGCGAGTATAAAGCCTTAGTTTTAGGATTAGAATCCGTTAGGAGAATGAAAATAAAAAACCTCGAAGTCTTTGGTGACGTTGAGTTAATCATAAAACAGGTAAACTGACAGTACCAAGCCAAACATCCTAGGTTGAGGTCCTACAGGAATTGTGTCTGGGATCTGATCGAGAATTTCTTCTCCTCTCTGAATGTTCATTTCGTTCCAAGAACTAAAAACCAATAGGTTGATGTGTTAGCCAAAGCAGCCTCAACTTTCACACCTCCCACTGCGTTTAAATTAAAGTATCACATACAAATGAGGCATCGACCTTCAATACCGAATAACATACAACATTGGCAAGTCTTTAAGGATGATGAACAGCTTCGCAAATTTTTAGAATCAATAGATGAATTTGTTGAAATGCATACTGATCAAGAAAATCAAAATGATCCTCTTTGGATCATGCAGGAAGGGGAGGATCCTCAAGAGTTTCACAATAAAATTGTGAATCATCGAATGCTTGTTCTTAAAAATAACCAAATTCCCAAAGGCATGATTCCCTTGGAAAGATTATTTAATCAAGATGATATCCCTTCAAAATCCACTCTATAGCCTCAACCTGAAGAAGTTGAAGACTGTGACATAGGTACTAAAGAAAACCCTCAGTTGGTGAAACTATCCAAATATTTACCCCCATAAACTAAAAGTAAGTACGCGGAGTTTCTTAAAAAGTACAAGGATGTTTTCGCTTGGTCATATGAAGAGCTGAGAACCTATGACACCTTTGTGATCGAACATAAGATACCCTTGAAACCTGGTGTCAAACCCTTTAGACAAAAACTCAGACAAATTAATCCTATTTTATTTCCCGTGATCGAAAAGGAAGTCAAAAAACTCCTGGATGCAAAAATAATTATATCGTTGAGATACTTTGACTGGGTAGAAAACCTAGTCCCGGTTAGAAAGAAAAATGGAGAAATTAGATTGTGTGTATATTTTAGAAATCTTAATAAGTCATCCCTCAAAGATAATTACCCCCTACCCAAAATGGATCATGTTTTAGAAAAAGTAGTTGGGGCAAATAGGATGTCAATGATCGATGGATTTTCTGGGTACAATCAAATCATCATCTGTGAACATGATAAAGAAAAGACAGCTTTTACCACCCCTTGGGGTACATTTATGTATGATACGATGCCTTTTGGTTTGATGAATTCATGTGCTACTTTCCAATGGGCTATGTATATCGCTTTCATTGGTGAAAGATACAAATTTGTGGTTATCTATCTTGATGATCTAACTATTTTTTCTAAATCTGATGAAGATCATCTGATACATCTCAAGAAGACGTTTGAAAAATGCCGCAAATTTGGTTTGTCTTTAAACCCCAAAAAGTCTCACTTCGCTATGCAAGAAGGTAAACTTTTGGGCCATATTGTGTCTCGAGATGGAATTAGAATTGACCCTAAAAGAGTTGTAGCTATAGACATAATAAATATTCCTAGGAATGTAAAAGAGATTCAGTCATTCTTAGGAAAAATAAATTTTTTGAGGAGATTTATTCCAAACTTTGTTGAAATCGTGAAATTGATCATAGATATGCTAAAGAAAGCGAAGTGAAATGGACAGCGGAAGCTAAAGCATCATTCGCACACATCAAAAAGGTTATAAGTGAGGCACCCATACTAGCAAGCCCTGATTATCTAAAGAATTTTCTTATTTTCTCATTCGCCTCCGAACACACACTAGCCGCGGTTCTCCTCCAAAAATATGAAGAAGGTTTCGAGTAACCGATAGCCTTTTTAGCAAAAGTCTTAGAGACGCTGAACTTAGATATAATATAATGGAAAAACAAGCATATGCTATGGTGAAGGTGTTAAAGGCTTTCAGAACCTATGTGTTACATTCTAAGGTGATTGCGTACGTACCCACTAGTTCTGTAAAATATATTTTGGTTCAGTACGATAGTGATGACAAAAGAGGACAGTGGCTTGCCAAAATTCAAGAATTTGATTTGGAGATTAAACCAATGAAACTAGTGAAGGGGAAAGGTTTAGCTAAACTCTTAGCTGAATCAAATTTCATAGCTCTCGAGATAAATGGCTTACACAGAAGTGAAGAGTGTGTGGGCATTAACGAACTCGATGAACAAATAGTTGAAATCAGAATCGCAGAGAAGTTTTCTTTATTAGATTGGTACAAAGACATAGTGTCCTACCTGTTGACCTTGAAGTACCCAAGTGACTTGACCTCAGATAAATCCATAACATTGAAGCTACATGCGGTCAAATACTATATATCCGAAAGAAAATTGTATTGGAAGGACCCTCTTGGCTTCCTGTTGGTTTGTTTGGTCAAATCAGAAATAGAAAGGGTCATAAGCCAATTTCATGAAGGAGTATGTGGAGGACACCACGCCTGGAGGGAAACGGCTTATAAGATCATGAGGGCACTGTATTATTGGCCCAAACTTTTCTCAGACATCAACACCAAGCTCTGAGCTTGCAACCCTTGCCAATTTTTCACAGGTAATCATAAGCTCCCAGCGATGTCGTTGGTTCCAGTCAAAATGGAAGCTCCTTTTTAGCAATGGGGATTAGATTTCATAGGCGAAATTAATCCTCATTCTAGTGCTCAGCATAGATGGGTCCTGACTGCAACAGATTACTTCAACAAATGGGTGGAGGCTATCCCAACCAGAAAGGCTACATATTCGGTGGTAATAGATTTTTTAGAAGAGAATATTTTATCTAGATTCGGCTGCTCCCGAAAGATAGTCACAGATAATGTTCAGGCCTTTAAATCTATGGATATGGTCAATTTCTACCAAAAATACAATATTATGCTTGGTCATTCCACTGTGTATTACCCCCAGGGAAATGGGTTGGACAAGTCTTCAAACAAAATCTTAATCAATATAATTAAGAAAGTGTTGAGCGAAAATAAGAAATTATGGCATGTGCATTTGAAATACACTCTGTGGGCAAATCGGATAAGCACGAAAAAGTCTATCGGCACTTATCCTTTCCAAATGGTATACGAGATCGATGTAGTGTTACCTATAAACCTAGTGCTTCCTGTAATGAAACTTTGGCAAGATGAGAAGGAAGAACAAAATCATGTCACAAGAAGGATAAATCATTTATTGAAGTCCAACAACACAGGGCTAAAGTGGACGAAAGGTTGCAGAAATACCAGGACGACATGAAAGAATTATTCGATTGTAAGGCCAAAGACAAGGATTTTCTCCCCGTATATTTGGTTTTAAAATGGGATTTGAGGAAGGAAGACTTGGAAAAACATGGTAAATTCGACCACATCTGGTATGGACCGTTCAAGGTTGCATCTCCTAAAGGAAAAAATTCATTTCTGTTAGAAAATTTGGACGGTAAAATCCTGAATGCCCCTGTCAACGGGCATTATTTAAAACACTATATGGAATAATTGATTTCCAAAATTCCCACTGTATATACCGGTTTTTTTATTCTTTTTTCATAATTTTCTTTGGTAAGTCTACTTGCATTTTGTAAATATATATAGAAAAAAAAAGGGGGTTAATGTTTTTCTAAGAAGTAGGGATACAAAATTCTCAATGTATTCAATTCTTTTAAAATCCCTGATACTCTTCGTATTGTTCCCTTACATGATTATGGTTGATAGCCTGACAAGTGAAAGTAGCAAACAGACAGCCTTATAACGGAAGATAAATTCACCACAAATAGGTGATAGATAAGATTTTCCATTATTTCAAAAGAGAACGAAAATGGTAAGGCAAAGATGTGAATTCCAGAAAAGTTTATTTTTTCAAACAAAGGTTTTTTAATAAAAAAGAGTGGTGATTGTCTCGTAAGTGTGATAGGTCACTAAGAGAATGATTTCAAAATCTAGGCCCTAAGAGTTTCACCTAGAATAAGATAAGAGGTAATTGAAATAAATAAAAATAAAAAAGCATCTCTGAGAAAGAGTTCCAAGAGTTGGGTTTAATTCATGACCCCTGTTTTTTGATTTCCAAGTCTTTTCTCTGTCACCCCTTTCTATCCTCAGTTTTTCCTTCTTAAAAGACCAAACATATTTCCGGTTTTCTCACATAGGGAGAAGAGATTACGTCTTAACTTTGGAAGCTGAAAAACAGTTCTTAAGAGGTAAACCAATCCTCATGTCTCCTCACTCTCCGACTAAACAAATTTATGCTTGGGTTGATCCTGACTTTCCTAGGTTTCTTAATAGTTTTCTAAGGATTTAGTCTTGCTCGAAGGAAGACCCCTAGAATTAATCTTCCCCTTTTTCCCTGCGGATTAAGGTGCTTTGAAAGTTAAAAAAGGGTTGGTCCAGGGTAATCAAAGCAAGTTGACAGACCTACATTGCAAATTTTACATAGATACCATCCATGGTATACTTACTACCACTAATTTCCCCCACTTTGTATTCAAAAAGTAAAATATAAGACAGATAACTTCATCGGGGTACTAAACAGACTCGCTGGAAATGAAGCAATATCTGAGGTTAAATTCATAATTATGATTCGAAGTGGTGAAAGGAAATAAAGTAAAATATGAGATAGATAACTTCACTAGCGTACTGAACAGGCTCGTTGGCAGTGAAGCAATATCTGAGGTTAAATGCATAATTATGATTCAAAGTGGTGAAAGGAAATTCAGTAAAAAGGGACAGATAAATTCACCATGGTACTGAACAGGCTCGCTGGCAGTGAAGCAATATCTGAGGTATCTGTAAGGCTATCATACATAATTTTCACTCTACCCTGGTCACCATCTTTTTTGAAACCGGATCTGCATCCCAAGTCCAGACAGGACTCCCCAATTAAAAACATGAAATTTACTTCGTTTGATGCAAGCCAAAAGCCGCAGGATCTATTGGATTCCCTAGGATTGTTTTGACCATCTTAAAGAAAACTTAAATTCAGTAGCGAGAAGGAGAAGATCAAGAATGGGGCTGCAGCTGAGTTTACAATGTTGAGAGTTTTGAAAATCTTTTCAGAAGTAAACGTGAAATCTATTTTTCCCTCTGTATCCCCTTCCTAAACAAGTTCTACAGAAAGAATCCATTGACTCCATTTACCCAATAAAGGCACTAAGTCTACCTATTCTCCTCGTCCCACAAGGAGACGAGGTCCCCAATTGGAGCTTATGTTGAAACATATATTAAGATTTTTATCTTCAAAACTAAAATCTTCCTTTTTCGGGTTTCGATTTTTCACGAAATATAACCCTCACTATCTTTTCCAAAAGGTCGGTACCGAAATCCCGACAAGTTTTATTCTTTAAATAATAAAAGGCAAAAAACCAAAAATGTTATAAAAGTCCCGATGCGCTTTTTGTAAAATTATTTCTTAAATCACGAAAAGTTTAAACCCTAAAGGAGTCAAGATTAACCTTTAAAAAGTTTTTTGGAATTCGAAGTTTACTGAGAACATATGTTTTAATGCATTTCCAATTGTGGAATCCTGATCCCCGATTTCCCGAAATATGGAAGTTACTAATTATTAAAGACTAAATTAATCATATCACGATTTAGGAATTCGGGATTCATCAAGGACATACCTCTTGTCAACTTGATCCCCGAAATCCCGAAACGTGAAGTCTCAACTCTTAATCTGTTATTAGTCTGATTTCAATCCTGATTAATTAATTCACTAATACGAAATTTTACGGCTTAAGTTAATAATTTCGCAATTTCAGAAATCGGGATTCATCGATGTCACACCTTATGTATTCACGATCCTCGAAACCCCAAAAGTTTAATACTGATTAATTAATTTATTAAAATGAATTTAAGCCCTAATTTAAACTTGTCGTGATTTTGCAATTTTGGAATACGGGATTCATCGAGGACATACCTCTTGTCAACATGATTACCGAAATCCCGAAACGTGAAGTCTTAACTCTTAATCTAGGATTAGTCATAATTAACTCTTTTTTGGAAGCATGATTAATGACAATCAAACTTTTTAATTTTGTTCACGTTTCGGTTTCCGATTGAATGAAATGTTCCGAATTTTGAATTCAAAAGGCCAAAGTGCGGCCACTCAAATAAAGAATAACCGGTGATATGTGACACTAATGTGTATCTTAGTAAATATCTACTGCATTAAATATATTTAATTCTTGTCAGATACATCAGTCCCTTCATCGTTAAATGAATTAAAAGAGAGTTTGAAGGTCTGAGTTTCACAACATATTTTGTTTCATACTATCAAGCGTAAGACGATTTCATCCGAGCTCATACACTCCTTCTCTGTGACAGGTTTTCCATCTAACTTAAATTCATGGAACCAAAGAAAGCACCGAAGAAGAGTGAAGATGCACAGGAAGGAGATATCATACCCGACACTACACCACACGCTATCGACTCAATCAAATCTTGGACACAAATCTCTGAATTCCTGGAATACGAAATCAAGAATTCTCCTACTGATTCCGAGAATCACTTCCAGGATGTAGCAAAATCAGAGCTTCATAAGATCACGGTGCACCCTTGGCTTATCGTGTACAATGATATGATCAAATGGGCCTTGGAAAAGATTGATATTCTGACGAGGAGAATTTTAAATGATCAAGGGATCGTTGTACGCTCATTCATGCCAGAACATATACAAGTAATGTATAAGCTCTCACCAAATCCTAAGTACACTTTTAATGTTGATTTTTTAGTTGAATTTCAAAGGAAAGAGTGTACGGAGGTAGACCGAACTTATCCTGACTTAATTGGAGAATGGTGGAAATGTCCATCAAAGTTTAGGGCCGATACCCATGGGGTTTATGCCACAACATCTTTGAATGAATACATGGTCTATGTAGACATTATGTTGTGTAGACTTTTTGGGAAAAAGGATCCCTGTCATTTTCCTGCAGAATGGGTGCCCTTTTAAGAAGAAGCTTCAGAAGGATACACTCTCAACTAGAGTAAGATTTTGTCTGATAACCTACCACAAGAAGTTTCAAATTACAGAGTTGCAAAATCTAAAGGTCAACCAATGGCCTTTTATATGTCAGCGTACATCATGGATGTGATTTACTTTGTGACTCCATTTCCCCTGATGAATTGGAGTTGTAACATAACTTGCCCCGAGCCCATTCATGAGTATCATTCTTCACTTTGGGAAGAAAATGCGAAGAATGCATTTTACCAAATTTGTCATTTTGTAATAATTCCAATGCATAAAAAAATTTATGGCTATGAACCCCCTCGTATTTCTGAGCCAGTCTCAGAAAATCTCAAGGCAATAGTTGACTGGTTTGTTGAATAAATCTTCTCTTACATTAGGGTTTATGGGTGCTCAATTCCCCCTCACGCACTTTCGAAATTCCTCCCGGACAGACTGGTATTGAGGGAGGTGGCATATCAAATAGTGAAAGGTGGTATTGGGATAGAGATAAAGGTAGCTCAAAAGAAATCCTGGCCAATATTCCCTGTGTATGTCGAGAAATTTTCTTTACTAAACCTTGGCCATTCTAAAGTGGAAGCCGAGGCATTAGAGGAGATAAAATTGGTAGATATTGAGCACAAAAAGCATGAGCCTTATCAATTAGTAAGCAGACATTTGATGCATTACAATTTGAAATCTTATGAACATGAAACATTTGTTTATGATGATATATTCAAGGAGGTTAAAAATTACGAAGAGGTATTGAACAGAGTACAGGCCTCATCACCCGACTTGCAGACTAGTTTTATATCCTTCCAAAGTCACAGGCGAAGTTGTTTGCCAAAATTTTTACAAGGTGAATCCATAACTCCTCCTCCAGAGCAGGAAGGGCCTCCCCCAGGCTTTGAAACAGAAGTACAGGATAAAGAAAATACAAAGGGAAAAATGAAGGAGAGTGAAATGCCTTCACAGGAAACAGGAGTCCCTCAGACAGAAAAATCAGAGGCAGGGAAAGGAAAGGAGTTGGAAAAACCCTCAGAAATCCCTGAGAGTTTTCCAAAAAAAGCAGGAGGAACACAATCGAGAGCTTGGAAGTCCCATTACTTCTTTGACTCCATTGCAGTCTACTTATTGAAACCCCCATGAGGGAGCTCTATACATTAGTGATCTTGAGCCTATTTCTAGGGATGAAATTCCTTCATCCGATTATTTTTTCAATTAAAAGAGGAAGGCTATCCTGAAACATGAGATGCATCCAAGAGGAGATATGATGATTAAAAAGCACAAGATCATTATAGATGGAAAAAAACTTAAAGAGGGAGAATTTCTTGCAGAAATAGTGGGCACAATGGGAGATTTAGTGTCAGCAGATTTATAATCTGTGGGTAGTTTGATAACTATCCTGGAGCAGAAAGATCAACTGATAGCTCAGCGGCAGGATCAATTAAAGGAGACTGAAAGAAATATTAGTTGGGGGATAAAAAAGGGTCTAGAATAAGCTAGATTAAAAGAGATTCAAGAGATTCAAAAAATAAAAGAAATCTTAGAGGAAGCAAATCAGAAAATACAGGTCACTCAAGCACATGTCATAAAGAAAGAGGAAATAAATAAGCAATTACTAGGTAAGATTAATTCCATTTCAAATCAAGTGGTAGAGCTTGAAATTTTCCAGACCCAGGTATTGGGAATACATTTGAAGATAGAAGAGGAACAACGGGGAGTGTTTTTTAATCTGGAATTTGTCCATAATTACTTTCAGGAAACAAATAAATCCTTGGATAATATTCTCAAGAAAGAAAGAGAAGTGAAAGCAGCCAGAGCAACTTTCCAAAAAGCAGTGGCTCTTTCAACAAAAGAGGATTTCGGGGAAGCTCAAAATCTATTTGTTTCAGAACATATTAAAGATGATATAATACTCAAGGTA
>JZKD02S1879638.1:224016-237348 GCA_000966675.3 Picea glauca
TTTGCTAATTCTATGCAAACAGAATTTGAAATGTCCATGATAGGAGAACTGTCATATTTTCTTGGCCTACAAGTAAAACAAAGCTCTGCAGGAATTTTTATTTCTCAAGAAAAATGTTTGAAAGAGATGTTGAAGAAATTTCAGATGGAAGATTACTCTACAGTGAGAACACCTATGGTGACTGGTTGTAAGTTGAGTAAAGATTATATCTCACCAGATGTTAATCAAAGGACATATTTCTCTATGATAGGCAGTCTTCTGTACATCACAGCATCTCGTCCTGATATAATGCAAGTTGTTGGCATGGTAGGTCGTTTTCAGTGTGCTCCTAAACAAATTCATTTGGTAGTTGTCAAAAGGATATTTAAATACTTGAAGGGAACAATGACTTATGGTCTGTGGTATCCTAGAAATCAGAATTTCTAGATAACTGCTTATTCAGATGCAGATTGGGCAAATTGTGTTGATGAGAGAAAAAGCACAAGTGGAGGAGCATTCTTTCTGGGTGACTCATTAGTTGCATGGCTTAGTAAAAAGAAAGGATCCATTTCATTATCCACTACAGAGGCAGAATACATTGTTGTTGCTACTTTTTGCACACAAATCTTATGGATGATACAAACTCTTGCAGACCTGAAGGTAACTTACACTAATCCTATTCCAATTCATTGTGATAACACCAGTGCCATTAGTGTCTCCAAGAATCCTGTTCTTCATTCCAAGACCAAGCATATTCCAATAAAGTACCATTTTCTCAGAGAACAAGTGACAAACAGAATTGTTCAGCTGAATTATATTCCTTCCAAAGAACAGATTGCTAATATCTTTACTAAACCATTAGCAGCGACCCCTTTTGGATATCTTCATCAAAAATTGGGGGTTATAATTTCTTGTGTCTAATCTATTTACATGGTCAGGGGGAGTACTTATTGAATATCTGGTGTATTTCCACGAATCCTATAGTCGAAAGGGGGAGTATGTTTTTCAATAGATCAAGGGAAGAATGTTTCTTCTTTGACATTGATGTCAAAGGGGGAGAAAAGAGTTCGGGAGGAGAGTCGAGTCTGAATGCATGTGGGTGCTTGTATTGCCATCAATGCTAAAGGGGGAGATTGTTGGCAAATATTTAACAGACAGTGAATGGAATGAGCACAGGAATAATGTACATAGGATTGTTGGCATGTTTTACAGGAAGCATATACTTGTCATTGATGGAAAGTACAGTAGTAATGATGGCTTGAGTACAGCAGCGATGATCAGCGGTGCAGTGATAATCGGGGAAGAGCAACAATCGTGTTCATTGGATCTCTTCCTGAATTCCGGATGGCCGTCAGATCTGAATAAGAGCATGCTGAAGAGATAGGTCCGTAAGGTTTGAGAAGCATTTATGTGCGTTGGAGCCCCTTAAAATTCCCGATAGAACGAGGGACGTCAAATCTGAATGCATACAAGAAGAGTGCATTGAAGAGGATGACAGATCTCAGACGTTAGATCCAAGCGCAGGACCTGACCATCGTTGGATCAAGGAGAACATGCATGCTCTTTAAAGTACAAGGAGAAGTGGGTGTACAAAATTCCGAAAGAAGGAGGACCGTTCATTTACGAGTAGGACACGTGGGGTTAGATCGTCAGTTCATTGACTGGAGAGTCAAAGGGACGATGTTCCCTAACCTCTCGAAATCACGATATGAGAAATCATGATTTAATCTCAGTTGTCAGATTAAGGTTGAATCTGGACCATTGATTCCAGTCCATGTCGGAGTTTAGGGGATTGAGAGTTGTAGATGTCAAGTAATATCATCCACAGGAATCCTGATTTCACGATATGAAAAATCATGACTTAATCGTAGTCATTGAACCAAGATCAGATCTGGACCGTTGATCCAACTTCATATTGGAGTTTCGTGAATCACGACATGGAGAGGGAAAAGGAACAATGCATCAAGAATTCTGAAATTGCGATATGTGAAATCGCGATTTAATCGCAACCATTGAATCAAGATTGAATCTGGACCGTTGATCCAAGTTCCTCTCGAGGTTTCGAGGATTGATTGTTGGAGATGTCAAAGAATATTAACATCAAGAATCATGATATCGCGATATGCGAAATCACAAGGTAATTTCAACCGTCAAATCAAGATGTGATCTGGACCGTTGATATGACTCCTTTACGGAGTTTCGTGGATCGGGGATTTGAAGTGACAAAAACACTGAACATCAAGATGTTCGAAATCGCGATTCAATCTCAGTCACTGAATCAATATCAGATCTGGACTGTGGAATCATAGAACATGTTGCAAGAGATCGAAATTTCGCTGACTTGGGGTCAATAGAGCATAGTGTTGAAATTCATGAAATGATAAATCGTGAAAGCGCTTTTTGCATAGGCGCTTGGTTATGACCATAGTCATATTGGGGAAGGAGCTACCGCAGAAAAGTTTTGTATCGGAACTTTGAAAATTGCTAAATGAAGTGTCGAGACACTCAGCTCAGGATTGCTGAAATGCCGAAACCTGATTTAAAGACAATGTCAATAAAGTTCATCCAACGGAGCAGATAAATTGGAATATGATCGGAAGGTTATTGTTCTCTCTCAGAGTTAACTCCCCAGTTATGAATCTGTTAGCAAAATGGACTCATGATTGCAAATCAGTTAGCGTTTCAGTTGGCGTTTTAGTTTCTCGGACAGTTGTCTTTCTTTTGCCTAAGGAAATGGGAAGTGGAACCGTCGTGGGTGTGTGTATAAAAGAAAATGAGACAAACTGTGTAGGGTTGGTTGTTCTGTATGAAAAATGAATGAAACTGTAAGAAAGGTAAAATGATAGGATGTGCAGTGTGAGATTGAGAAGATGCACAGTGTGAGATAAAACTCAGAGAAGTGTAACAGATGATGAAAAATCTTGAAGTAGAGCATAATAACAGAACAAGTTGAAGCAGAGCAGAATAACAGAACAATTTGAAGCAGAGCAGACCTGTTGAACAGAAAAAGGAAGAGAGGAATTGCAGAACAGTTAGAAGAAGACCAGATTTACAGAACAAAGAAAGATTGGTAAGAATTGACTTATCTGTGTAGTTGTGTGTTTATTTATTCATTCATATTTTAGGGAGGTTGGGAGGTGCTCGGGAGGATTTTTGTCCTCAGAGGTTCAAGTGAGAACTTGAACATAGGAAGTTGTAGATTTCATCTGGTTGTAGCCAGAGACATCAGAGTGGCAGGGTGGTGCAAGGGAGAACAAGTGTTCTCTGTTATACAGGTTGGAGCCTATGTAACTGGAAGTTGGTGCTTCCATCCAATTGGTGTTGGAACATTAAGGGAGTTGGTGCTTCCTTCTAGTGGGTACTAGAGAAACCAGAGAGTTGGTGCTCTCAAATAAGTTGCATCTTGTAAAATAGAGGTAGTAGTCTCACATTGAGTTGGTGCTCAATTATAGATGATGTACAGGACTTAAAAGACTGCCTATCATTTCGAAGAAGAAGAGGTTTTCTCCCTTTATGGGTTTCCTCGTGAAAATTTGTCTCCTTATGTGTGACTGATATTCTTTACTTTTACTGTCCATATGTTGTATATTGTTGATGATCACTTGAAGAAAGATTAACAATGTTTTAATAGACTTAAAAAAATTTAAGCTTAATTACAACTGATTCACCCTCCCCCCCTCTCAGTTGTCTTAGTAATTTCAACAAACAACACGACATTTGTCTTGACAACATTGACTCAAGGGGGACCCAACATATGAACTTGTATATGGTCAAACGAGAGACAAATAGATTTCCCATCCCGAATACAATGATGATGGGGGTGTCATGTTCAAGAGCAACTATTACTGCCACTAACACAAATACAGAGACACATTTCTTTCCCAATTTTCCCCCACCATTCCTGGCGAGTACCAATTTATTTTTACGTAATCTTGAGGATGATAACGTATGCTTGTAAATGTAAGCTCATCCTTCAAACGAGTCCCTTGGAGTATGTTTAAAGAAGCTTAAGAAGGAGTGGTTCAATCCCATATGGGTCTTTTGATGCTTTTTTAATGAGTACGGAGAAAGAAAACTCATAGGTTTTTCATTTTTAGAGAGTCTAAAAAACACTTAAAGAGAACTCCATAAGGTCATTTTTCGTAAGTTAGTTTGATGAGACCGAAAAAGAGATAACCTCCCGCTCATTAGATGTTTTCTTCAAATAATTTTATGAGCATGAAAAGAACAAGGTCGCTCAGCTATATTTTCATGTTCAGGGATCTTTAAAAGAGCTTAAAGGATACTCCATAGGTTTTAGTTTTCATATTACCAATGCGAGTTCGAAAAAATGACAAAAGATTACTTGATTACATTATCATGGTTTCACAAGCATGAGAAAGAACTAAGACTGTGCTCAGAGTCTTTCCTAAAAAACCTTAAAAGTATCAGTACATAAGAAGAACATGAAAAAACAATCAAAAAAGGTAGACCCTTGTTCAAACGTCTCGTCCCTAGACCTTTTAATCTAAAATAGTCAACACTTCGCAAAGTTGGTTAGATTTTAGGGCATGGATAAAATATAAAAAATAATTTAATTTTGCAATAAAATATGGTAAAAAACAATAAAATAGGCCAAAACACCATTTTACCGTTTCATTTGCAAATTTACCCAAATAGTGTCCAAAAACCCTTTTTCCTCCCCAAATTTCAATTGTCGATTTTAGAGCACAACCTCATCTTCTAGAAGATTCCCTTCTAGAACATTTGTGAATTTTGAGTTTTCCTTTGCTTAAGCATCGCTGCACCCTATGCACAGGAAGCCTGCGATGACATCATAGTCCATCTTTAGTGCAGATTCTGGCGATCATGCATCGTTTCACCCCATGCATACAGTAGGGTGCGACGACCTTCCTTGTTATAGTTTTTGAAAGAGGAAAATAAAACCACTTTTCTCATGGAGAAAGTCTCTTTTAATATTTTCAGGGAACATGAAAATGAGTTAAGCACATGTTGTCAGTTGATCACTGGGGTGACCAAAATAATGTGTAACACTTGTTGACATCATGTTGAATTTTTGGACAGTAAAAATGTTTATGTAGAACAGCCATAGTTTTATCCACACCAAAATGTCCTTCCATATGACTATAGTGAGCCTCCCAAATCATCTTTTCATTCTCGCTTGCAATAACACAGAGGTGGCCCTGATGGCATAACAATCTGTCTTGAATGTGAAAATCGGTGAAATTCATTCCTATACCCAAGAGCTAATAGGTGGTGGTGAATTCGGGATCTTGTTGATAAATTTGGGGCCATTCATATGCCTCATGCCCATAAGAGTGGAGCACAGTGGTGAGTGCAGCCACCGGAGGTCGACTGAGGCAGTCAGCGACACGATTTGTGCTCCCTTTTTTATACTTGATGTTGAGATGGAACTACTATAGGTATGTGGACCACTTTTGATGGTGGTCATTGTGCAACTTCCTCTATGTATGTATGAACTGCAGAGGCTTGTGATCAGTGTGGATGATTGTCTCCTTTCCGGATAGTATCTGACGGTATCTGAGAGTGTCTCGCTATGGTATGCTACCAGATGACCATGTTGAGTGAGAAATTTTCCTTGCAAACTTTTCCTTCCCACACAAAATTTTCCTTGCCACCACCCTTGGTCACTTGGCTAATGGCCCATGCAATATGGTAGAATCCCAACACGAACCATCGGTAGAAGTTGGAAAGTCCCAAGAAGCTCTGAAGCTCGGTTACTATGGTCGGGGTTGGCTAGTCACTGATGACTTCGATATTAGTTGGATACACATGTACCCCATGTTCATCAAAAATGTATCCCAAGTATTGGACCATGTTCATGCCAAAGGAGCATTTTTCCAAGTTGGCATATAGCTTTTGTTATCGTAGAGTGCTCAAAACCTGTTGAATATGTTGCATGTTCTCCTCCCAAGTTTTGTTGAAGATGAGGATGTTATCTAGATATACCACCACAAAAGAATTGGTGAAGGGTCTAAATACATAATATATCAACCTCATGAAATTTTTCGGTGCACTTGTTAGGCCAAAGGGCATGACCAGCCATTTGAAGAGACCTTCTTTAGATTTGAAAGTTGTCTTCCATACATCAGTTTGTTCAATGGGAAACTGGTGGTAGCTAGACTTTAGGTCAATCTTGTTGAAGAACTTGGCCCCCTTGAGTTGGTCAAGAAGGTCATCAATTTGTGGAATTGGGTACTAGTTCCAAACTGGGATTTTTTTTCATGCTTTGTAATCAATGCAGAGCTGTCAGGTCTAGTCTTTCTTCTGCACCAGTACAATCGGGCTTCCACAAGGGGAGGATTTGGGTATGATGTGACCCTTTTGAAGCATCTCTTGGATCTGACACTTGATTTCATCATTTTCCATCAATAAGCAAAGATAAAATGGTCCATTAGGAAGAGGTACACCAGGGCTTAGATCAATTGGATGCTTGACTTGGTAGTGCATTGGTACCCCAGTCGGTGAGGAGAATATGTCTCTATACTCTTCCAAGATTCTGTCCACTTGATTTTGCTGCAAAGAGAGGCTCTATGTATAGTTCATGGATGTGGCGGCGACCTTCTACTTACTATGAGCATGGATCACAAAGAAGACGAAATTCTCGGTCTGTGAAATGACTTTATTGCATTGCTTAGCAGAGATTAAAGAAATAGTGGTAGGCAACGCTACCTCTAGTATATTGTACAATTGTCTACCCAAAGTAATAATAACACTGTAAGGTCTAAACTCATACACAGTATGTTGTTTCCACAAATATGGTTGTCCTAAGATAACATCACAAAATTCAAGGGGAACAATATCACAAAATACCTCATCTTTGAAGGGCTTGATGTCATAGGGCAGACGACACTTTTGGCTGACGTGGAGATTTCTTCCTTGGCAAAGCTAGCCTATGGTGTAGGGTTGCGAATGTGATGTCATCAGCAGGTCCATCATGAACTCTATTGATATCATATTCTTATAACTGTTGCTATCGACAATGAAATGAAGTGGAGCCCCCTTTACCCACATATGTGAGTGAAAGAGGCATTCCCCTTCCTCTGGTCCTTTTGGTTCACTTGGTTGTACTTTGGTGGTAGAGACAGTGGCGCTAGGTTCGGCATCGATAATCCACTTTCATCCTTCTGGATTTGATTCGGAGTTATAATATGCCTCTGACTCAAAAGCTTTCAGCTCGACCACTGGTGACTATTTGGAGCGACATTCTTCGATGTTGTTCTAAAGGATTTTATGGTATTCACACCACTTTCCCATGTCCTTCTTCGACTTCTCATTACCCTTATTGTGTTGTGACTTGGACTAGTTGTCCTGTGACTAACCATCTTTTATATATCCCTTTTTTTGTGGGTTGGGTTTTCCTTTTCCCTACTTCCGCTGTGAGGATTTTGCAGATCCAAACTCTCGCCTATTCTGCTTAAATTTTTGCTCGATCTTGAAAGCATATTTGTAAGTCGTACCCAATGATGTGATGTCCAAAAACTCCATTTATATTTGAATGTATCTCTGTAGACAACCATGGTATTTGAACACCATATGTCATTCAGAGTCTTTGATACCCAATTTGGTGTGCAGGGTATGGAAAATATTGGTGAAAACTAGTACTGTCTGGTCCCTTTCCTGACACAGGGTGGTCCATCTTGTGTACTAGTCCTCATAGCTTCCAACATGGCAGTATTTTTCTTTAATGGAATCCCTGAAGGAATCCCATGTGGGGACGACCAAAAATATTTCATATTTCTCTATGGCCTTTTTCTCGAAGTAAGTATCCCACCAGTCCTTAACATGGGGGGTGACCTTGAGGAGTGAAAAAGTAATCTTTTCCCTATCAAAAAAATTGTGGACGGAAAAATACCCTTCTAGTAGATTTATCCATTTATCTATAGCATATTCATCTATCAATCCTTAAAATAATGGAATGTCAAAATTTACTTGTACCTTGAAGGGGGTTGCATGGATGCTTGATGAAGATGTGTCTCCTTCGGGCAACTACTGAAGGATCTATGCAAATGTGTCCATCATTTCATTCCTTTGTCATGCAAGGGCTTCCTAAAGCAACATTTTAAAAGGATATCCTACTCCATCATATTTCTTTTCGTCCCCATGGGTTTTGTCGAGCTCGGCATGGCCGAAATTGCAAAGGATCTATTGGTTTGAGTCCCAACTTCTTGTACCCAGGTCTTTTCAGGGACATGCATGAAGAAAAATAAATTAAGAGTAGACCACTCCAAAACCACTGATCTGGATTTATGAGCGGAATGAAAGGAATAATAGACTGAATACAATAACATAGAGATACAGAGAATAATAACATATATCCAGTGAACAATAAATTCTATTGAATAAATAAAATAGGTTTAAACTGTAAAACTGCAGAACTGAAAACAACTTGCTCGAATGGTGGTAGATATCTCTAAGAAGACTACATGCATATGTTTGAGAAGAATCATTACAATGAGGCTCCATAGGCCTTTTTAACATTACTCATGAATGCCAAAAACCTAGACAACCAAAAACCTAACCCTAGGAGATTAAACGTTGAAGGTTATGTAGGCTCTGATGGGTAAGTTGGTACCTCAACTTCTCGGGGTCGTAAAATTTTCATACGACCTCTGTTTTAGGCGTGTGATAGCTGGTTGTAAAGGTATTTAGGAGAAATACACATTATGTCCTCAAACTTTGACTATGTCTACAGTTTGACTATAGAAAGCCAAAAAAACATTGTTTAGGGCCTCCAAAATGGCCCTGGAAGTACAGAAAGATGTACTGACATGAAAATTTTCAAAATAAGCCAGTTGGATTAGCTGGGTGGCCACCAATATCCACTTGGAAGATGTGTAGAGCTTCAGACTACCCCGAAAGTGTATATCCCACAATTACAAAGTATTACAGAAGAACGTGTTGAACTAAAATGGTCAAAAGGAGTCATTTGGAATAGGTGGGTGGCCGCCAATATTCATCTGGATCAGATCTTTAGAGGCTACTTCAATTTTGTAGTCAGCACTCATGCATTAGACCCTGGCTTATGGATGTATATCATATGTACAAGAATTGAGGATAATGATTCTCAAAGGGGGATGGATTTTTGGGATCCTCCTTAGAGTTGTAACGGGGGCCTATAGGCCCATTAGAGATAAGATTATGATAATTATGGTGGTCATTGCTAATTAGGTGGCTAGTGGAGGGTAGAGTTAGGGTCTAGTAATGTTGAATCTCGTAATCCGCATTAGTGGTTCATGGTATCTGGTGACAGTCTCGAGTCTCAATTGATAGGTGTGCTCATGTCGTTTCTCCTCTCCCCATCATGGCCATCAATGATGAGGATTTGGATTTTTCCCTAGACCCTTTGGAAGTTGGGGCATGTCTCAGGGAGCCAGTTGGCATTATCATACAGACTCTAGTTGACTTTTTCTAGGGTGGATGTCAATCCTATTTGGAAGTATTATGTCGGAGATACTGTGTACAATTATGTTGGGTCCTCTCCTTTCCACATAAATGATCAACAACTAACATCTCCTCCTATAGGGTTAAGGGTGGTTGAATATCTACGGTGGGACTAGGGTTTTTGGAAGGTTTTTCCTCTGATGTGCCTTGGACAGATCCTATTGTCTCCCTTCCTTTCTATTCTACTTTTGTTCCTATGGAACTCGCCTTTTGTTTGGGCTACCCATCTAGGGATCTTACTTTGTCTCTCGCCTCTATTAGTGTGGGACTCTCTTCGTGGGTAGGAAGTTGTGTTCCAATTTCAACAGGGGCCCCAGGCTTTTCTCTAATTCAGCAGATAGTCGATCCTTCTCATATTATATGTTATGTATCACATGTTGTTTGTCAGACGACGGATGTGATAGATACAAGTGATCCCTCATCTTTGGATGCTTTAATCTCATCATTTTTTGTGTCTATGCATGTTTGTGGTCAAGAGAAGGTTACAGTAAGCCCTGAGGAAGACCAAAGGGATAGGTTTTTACCTCAATCTCCTGCGGATACTGAGGCAGTCTCAGACATTTAAGGATCCTCTCACCAGAAAAACAAATGTCTTAAATCTAAGGGGAAGGTTTCCACTTTAGTGTTGGGTAAGGATATTTCAGTGCCTAAAGTGCTAGATAGTGGAGTTGATATTGGTCGATTGTTCCACTAGATGGAGATTCTCCCATAAAACACTCAGCTCCTGGGTCCAGGAGACCTGGTTCAAGGTTCTTGACCCTCTTCCCTCAGTATCAAATCTCACCAAGGGATGGTTTTCACTAAATTTGTTATACTATATTGTCATTGTTGTCAAAGGATTTATGTCAAAGGGTTGATGCCAAGTGGTGTCAGAATGATGTGTTGATATTAAAGTGATTTGTATCATTGATGTCATGTCATGGTTGATAGGAAGAACCAAATGGATAAACTCCAAAGTGGTCCCCTTATGGTGAAATCCCTCATGGGAAGATACTTTGTGATGTCCAAATGGTTAGGTGGTTGAGTAGCCCAGCAGTATGGTTAGGGAACCCAATTTTGATTGAGGAATAACTTAATTAAGATCAGTGAATTTGAAGGAGAAACTATTCCAGATGGATAGTATATGTCATGTCATTTCTTGTGATATGTGGAACGTCACATAACTCCTCACGGTTAGAGAGTTATGTCCATGTGAAGTTGGAGAACCCCCATGAGTTATCTAGAAGCCCCTAGAAGGTCAAAGAAGTCAAATTATTCTAGAAGCTCCTAGAAGAAGTTCACCAGTCAAAGTGGTTAGTCATGGGTTAAGTGGTTGCAACAAGAAAATAAATAAAAATAAATTAGTTGCAACTAGAAGTGGAGATTTTACTATTTGTGGATAAAGTAGTTGTAAGTGGACAAAGTGGTTAGAATTGGGTTAGCCCCAAAAAAAGGAAGTTGGGTAAGTTGTTTAGAAGATAACCCCTAGAGGAAGCTACTTGGAGAAGTATAAATAAGAGAGTAATGGTCTCTTATGAGTATGATCTTTGAGAATATTGAATATCCATTTGTGAAAGGTTATTTGGGTAGATATTATTGATAGAGAAAATTTATGACAGAAAAATAGCGGCAAAAAAATTGTAGCAAAAAAATCATGGCAAAAGAACCATGGGAGAAACTTCGCAGCAACAGAATCTCGACAGGAGAATCGTGACAGCAAAATCACGGAAGAAAAACCGTGGCGGTAGAACCATGACACAGAATCACGACAGCAAAAACTGCAGCAGCAGAAGCGTGACAGCAAAACCATAGTAGCAGAATTGCAGCAGCAAAAACCATGGCAGTAGATTTGGCAGCTGCAAAAAGTTGGTTGTTCAGTAACCACATCAGATTTTCATATTGGAATTGTTCCAATTGTTGCATGGTATGGTATAGGACTTGATGATTGCTATGGGATTAAAGGTATGGTTTTGTCACATGGTATTGTGTAAGGTCTTATGTTATTTGGTTTATGGAGATTATGGTGTATTGCTAGAGGTATATTTTTGGTTAAGTTGGTGATATTGTGCATATGGTTGAGAGTTGAGTTGGTGATTGATCTTTGTGAGTATATCAGATTTGGATGATGAGATTGATGAGACAGGTTGTTGTGATTGGTTGTGTTGTGCATAGTTGATGCACTTGTCTTGGTATAGACTGTTGGTACAGTTTGACATATTTGTTTCTGTCTACAGGTTGGGTCTTGCAATTGAGAATTGGTGCTCTCTTTGAGTTGGTGCTCTTTTCAATTGGTGTTAATAAAACCTGAGATTGTAGTCTCCAGTAACATATAATACAAAAGGCTTAAACATATATCTAGTGCTCTTTGTATTCATTATTGTGATGGTTCAAAGTTATTTATTGTTGATGTAAGTTGTTGATATATGTTTACATGAAATCAATCAAGTGTGAATGGAACTAAAGAGTAAATGGTGATTGCTAACTAAAGTTTTAAAAGAAGTGTAAAAAGAGCCTCACATTTATTCACCCCCCCTCTTAGTGTGGTCGGTGTGTCCAATAAAAGTTCCATAGAAAAGAAGAAATCCAGAAATCCCTCGATGGGGTTTGGAGCATGGAATACACTCTGATCCTACTTAAAATATGGATGCCATTGTTTGATTCTAGTAGAGAAAAGGTAGACAAATTATCGCTTTGGATTCACCTACCGGGTCTCCAATTGGAATTCTAGAACAGTAAGAGCTTTCGGGAGTTGGGATTTGTTTTAGGTCTATTCCTGGTGGTGGATATGTCCTTTGAAGCAACGGGGAAATAGTCAGTGGCTCATATATTGGTGCTTATAGATATTCGGGAGGGCCTCACTGAGGAAATTTAGCTAGTCTCTGGGACAATAAATTTAATTCAAAAACTGGACTATGAAGGTGTTTTATTTCATTGTCGACAATGCCATCAGTTGGGTCATATGTTTCAGGACTTTCATATGGTCTCACAAGCTCAAAAAAATTTCAATCCGGATCAGAAGGAAAAGAAAAGAAAAATTCCTCTTGAGGGTTTGGAGTCATCGCACAAAGTTCATCGAGACGCCTCCACTATACCAGTGTCTAATGTTGTGGATCTAGAGACCGCACGATTGGATGTTGACGAGCTTGTGCATCCAAGTTCAATGGAATTGATTCACTATGATGGAATTCCATATCATGCTCTCCAATATTTTTAGTCATCAGAGGTTCCTCCCCCCCTTCAGGGTATGTCATTAAATCATTTACCCTCTCTTTCACATTTTCTCAATTCATTTTATTTCATACTTCCCTCTTAGACCATGTCTCTGAAGGGTCTATCTTTATCTGATGGAGGGCTTGAATCCATTATTTATCCTATGGTCGGTCTATCCTCCCCTCTCCACTCTACTTTTCACCAAGTTCTTGCATTCTCCTCGGATGCTACCACTTTCGAACTGGAATCCTCATGAAAATCCGATTTCATGGGGGTTTTGTACCATCTTCGTAATTGTTTTGTTCCATCCCCAAACAAAGTCAGTAATGCAATTGTGGATTTAGGCCTCAACCTTGTTCTGAATGCTGGGGAAAAATGTCGTGGAAGGAATTATTATCTTTTGAAATACCAAAGGAGGGTTGTAAATGACATGGCATCTAGTAAACAAATCTCTATTCTTGGGGGGCTTAGAGAAGCTTCAGCCCCAAAAGGGGTTACCCCATGAATATTCTTGTTAACCCCTAATATTGGCTCATTACCCCTTAATTGGGGAATATTAGATTAGTAATGTTATTTCATTTATTTCGGCATTAGGCCATTAGTTGTAATTATACCTCCTAGTCTCCTATATATACCAAGGAGACATTTTCATTTTGAATCATCTTGTACTTGAAAATTTAAGTGGGGTAAAAGGAGGTT
>JZKD02S1879638.1:254578-289757 GCA_000966675.3 Picea glauca
ATTATAATATAAACTATATAGTTTATATATAATATATAGTTTATATATAGTTTATATTATAATATAAACTATGTATATATAGTTTATATATAATATATACATATATAGTTTATATTATAGTTTATATATAATATATACTATATAAATTATATAGTTTATATTATATATAAATTATATATATGTTAAATTAAATATTAGTTTATAATGGTCAATTAGAAATTAGATTTAGGTATTAATAAAGTCAAAGTGACTTTAGGTTAATTTATTTGCTTTTAGGTTAGATATTTGCTTTTAGGTTATATTTTCACTTTATACCATATTCATAAAGTGGTTTGAATCTACTTGATTGTAACCTATATAAGAAAGTTATTTGCTCTCTTATTTCATTGATTGAATAAAGACAGATAACCTTATTCAAGTTATCTTGGATTCTGTGTGTGCTCGATTTTCGTTACATGGTATCAGAGCGAGGTTAGGGCCACGAAGTCTGGGAGCGCGTGAAAACCCAGGGACTGTTGCTGGCAGTGACGGATCGAGGGATCGCCAGCGTAGCACACTCAAGGATCCGAAAGGGTTTCAGATCAGCCGGAGCCGAGTTCATTTGATTTTTCAGTTTTAAAATCCAAATTGCAGGTGTTTTGTCATTATTTATCTGCTAAGTTCAGTATTTTACGATCATCTATGGCTACATTGACCAACATCATGTTGGAAGGAAACCAAAAGTTCTTTGGGAAGAACTACAATACCTGGAAGCAACGCATGTTGGCCATTTTTGTGTACCCGTGCCTGTCAGATGTTGTTCTGGACACAAGTCCTCGTCCCACGGTTGCAAGTAAAGACGAGGAAAATTTTGATGGACAAGATAGAGAGGTCTTGATGTTGATCAAATTGTTTGTGACAGATGAGACTGAGGTTCAGAATGGGAAGATTGTTGCAGCAATCTGGAAACAGTTGAAAGAGACCCATGAAATTTCAGATAAGGGTTGAGTGTTCTTTTTAAAGAATATGTTGTTCTCGATCAAGATGAGCGAGGGTGCCTCTCTCCAAGATCACTTACTCAATATCAAGGGCATCCAGGAGTAGTTGGAGGCCATTGGTCGGAAGATCGCAGAAGAGGACATGGTGGTGATCACACTGAACAACTTGCCAGGGTCCTACGAGCACTTCATTGAGACCCTCAACATCACAGCTACAGACATTGACCTGAAGTTTGGAGAGCTACCCAATAAGATCTTGCAGTAGGACAGGTGGAAGAAGTAGTTTGGGAGTAGTAGTGAGACAGAGGGTTCAGAGAAATCCTTTACAGCCAAAGCTAAAGGCAAAGGCAAATGGACAAGGAAACCTAGTCCAAGCAATGATGAGAATGCCACCAAAATCCTAAAGACCACCACTTGTCATTACTGTGGCAAGACTGGCCATATGAAGTAGCACTGCAAAAAGCAGTTGGCATATCAGAAGCACAACCACGGAGGGTCTCGGTAGAAGGTCCATGTCGTAGAGCACACAGAGGAGAAGGAGGAAGCCTTCTATGCCTTTATGGCCTGTACACAAGCAAATTAGTCCAAGTCATCTGCTTGGTTTTTTTATTCAGGCGCATCTAGGCATTTCACCAATCGGAAATATTGGTTCATAGAGTTTACACCTAGTCCATCTAAAGACTCGGTGATCTTCAGTGGAGGCGAGGAGTATAATATAGTCAGCAAGGGGAATGTTCAAATTTTCTTCGGAGGAAAGATGCTTATGTTTGTCAACATCCACTATGTGCTAGGTATGGAGCTTAATCTTCTCTCAATTAGTCAGATTATGAGGCACTCTCCTCACTTGGATGTCAACTTTAGCAATCACAAGTGCTATATTGTTGACAAGAATACCAAGAAGATCATTGATCTTAGTGTGGAGGACCATGGTCTGTTCAGATTGGTGGATATTGGGTAGGGCATAGAGCATGCACTGGCAGCAAAGAGTGCATCATACATCTACACATTGTGGCATCAGAGGTATGGGCACCTCAATTTTAACTACCTCTCTCAATTAGCACGAGAGAAACTGGTATATGGACTTCCATACATTCAGCAGAAGATTTAGGGATTTTGTGGAGCTTGCTAGGCAGGGAAGCAACATCGAGTGCCATTTGAAGAAGGACAATCTTGGAGAGTGCAGAGGGTCCTTCAGCTGGTTCATGCAGACGTATGTGGACCAATGAACATGACATCAATCACCGGTGCCAGGTATTTTCTTCTGTTTGTTGATGATTTCAGTAGGAAAATGTGGGTGTATTTTTTGAAGTTGAAATTTGACGTGTTTAAAGAATTTCAAAACTTTAAAGCATTAGTCGAGAATGAGTCAAGTTGTCATATTACCTCTCTTATACCTGATAATGGTGGATAATTATGCTCCAAAGAATTCAATATTTTTTGTGCTAAACATGGGATCAAAAGACAATACACCACACCCTATACTCCACAATAGAATGGGGTGGTTGAAAGGCAAAACTGCACTATCACAGAAATGCCCAGATGTATGTTGCAGAACATGTGTGTTCCTAATAGGTTTTGGGTAGAGGTAGTGTTCACAACAGTGTACTTTCTTAATAGATCTCCCACGATGGCGGTAAAGTAGAAGACTCCAAAGGAAGCATGGTCTGGAAGAAAGCCTAAAGTAAGTCACTTGAAGGTATTTGGTTCTACTACTTACACTTGGATTCCAGCTGCGAAACGAACCGAGTTAGATCCGAAGAGTAAGAAGATGATGCTTACAGGGTACAGTGACACCCATAAAGCTTACAGATTAGTTGATGTTGACACTGATAAGGTGAGATTTAGTAGAGATGTTGTTGTTGATGAGGAGGTTGGACCCTTCCATACTCCTCCCGCATTCAGAGTTACTGAGCAGCCAAAAATCATTGAAGATTCAGGTGTCAAGATTTCAATAGCTCCACCTGAAGGGGGAGAAGATTCTGAGCATGATGATGAGGAGTCAGAATAGGATGAGCCTCCTAGGTCAATCAGATTAGTACATTCTGAAGCAGGAAACCCAAGTCATGGAGGCAATACTGACTTCGCAACCAGGGATTCCAAAAGACCCAAGTGGTGGCACAACACCATTGGAGATGTTCGGATAGGAGAGATGATCGAGGGAAGATCATCATGAGGTAAGAGTAAACAACAAACTGGCACAGTCAACTTTTCTCTTATGGCCAATATTCAGGAGATCTATGAGCCTCGGGTGTTCAAGGAAGAAAAAGGAAGATCTGAATGGGAAAAGGCCATGGAGGCCGAACATGAAAGTTTGATGAAAAATCAGACTTGGGATGTCACAGCTCTTCCATCAGAGAAGAAACCCATTGGTTGCAAATGGGTTTACAAGTTCAAGTACAAGGTAGATGGTACACTTGACAAGTACAAATCATGGTTAGTTGCGAAAGGATTATCTTTGTTGCACCTCTTTTGTCACCTAAATGAGCAAAACAGATGTGCTTACAAGCTTAGTTGGGTTAGCTAATCAAGACAGCTGTAAAGGAAAGGGTTAGAAAAATAAACATAAAAGACTAAGCTAAGAATTAAACTAGGAAAGGAAAGAACAACTAAACTATTGAGCATAAGGACACAAGAACAAGAAACAAACAAGACTCGTGTCACCAATGGAAAGAATTGTATTAGTGAAAAGAAAACACAGAGAAGAAAGGGGACTTTGGGTCCCTTCTTCCTCCAAGGGAGGGCTCTTGAACCCCCAATATTAAGCTCTTCTTACAACTTTGAAAACTTGAAAGAAATGGTGAAAGAATCCCAAGCTAACCCACTCAAAAGGTGATGTGGATTGCCCAAATGGAATGGTGCTAGTATGCTCTTGATGAGAAAAGAGGATCCCCCAAGAGAATAGCAGCAGCATAACCTTGCAAATGAATTCCTTGAAAATGTAGTGCACCCATGGCCTTGTTTTATAGCACCACTTTGAGGTATTGTGAAACCAGCTTTTAGTGTGAAAATGAGTTATTTAGAGCACCTTTAGGTCTTTGACCAGCCACCCAGCCAGATCCAGCTAATATTTGGATGTCAAATCGACTTGGAAGCTGAACTAGAAGTGGGTGGGAGGCCGACCAACCTCATAAATTCACCGTTCTCAGGTGTGCGTGGCTTTTAGCATCCACAGTCGCACATCGTGCGCATGTGCGTTTTTCCTGCGTTTTTGGATGGCGCATGTGCACGCGCGCCCTGTGTAGTCATGGTGCATCTTGATTTTATAACTGGCTGTATAGTTTTGGACCTTTTGGAAATGTTTTTTTGGTAATTTTGGTCCATGGGTGGACTCATAGATCTTTGAAGATGCTGGATTCTTGTAACCATTTGCGGACGAAAATTCAATGATAACAAATGCCCCCTGATGGATGAGATTAGGAGCATACGGATAGTTTAAATTCATCAATGTTTCTTCTACTAAGAGTACAATTGTAAGAAAGAGCCATAGTGAGAGTATCAAGAGTGACCTGTTCGAAGGAGAAGGAAACCTGTAGGACCCAACCTTTCATAAGGTGTGTAAAATAAAATGTGTACAAACGAGGCCGGCATGCCCCATGCTCATGTCATGTAACTCAAAAAAAAAAGGTGGGGTTTGTATAGTAACTAAATCTGTGTGTTGATGTAAACAACTGTAGCACCCTTAGGGGCAGTTTAGATAAAGGTAGAGAACAACTATGATGAGGAACATACTCTGAACAGTAGGCAATGACACCAGTAAGAAGTATCATAGATTCTGTGGGCGTTGAGAGCCAAGCAAAGTTTAGAGGTCTTCGGAAAATATAAGAAACAACTACAATAGTCGCAAAGTAAGACTCACCGTAACATGAGAAAGTGTTGAAGTTGAATGTTATGGGGGTCAACGACAGCAGGGAGCACTTATGGGTCTCCCTGTGCCATCTGAGACTTCTCATTGTAAAAGTAATGAGAGTCAAGATACTATCGCCCTTCTGGAAACTGTGTTGATGTCGACAAAAAGGGAGACACGACTCCAGGAAGCAAAGGGATTCGTGAAATCCACTAGGTGAGGTCGGGAATTGAGGAGGTACATGGACGAATTCAAGTTGCGTGGAGACTCAAGACTGCCCTTGGCTGGGGATATATGCGAATTTTAAGTGGCTGCAACTGTTTCATGAGGTCGAGTGTCAGAGGGGGACAACGAGACGTGGGATAAGTTGTGCCAGAGGTGAGACAAATTGAACAAACTCCGAGAGCAGAGGTAGGTGGCCTGTGGGAAACTTAGGGTTTATGGATGATGTCAACAGAAATAGGTGATAAGGAATGCCCCAACCAAGGGAAACATGGGTTGCATTTTCCAAGAAGGTCACCAAAGGTGACGACAAAAATCTATGTAAAATGTTGGAAACAAAGGATTATTTACAAAAAGAATTAAAAAATCAGTGGGGATAATAATGTAGATACAGAAACGGGTGCCCCAGTGTAAGATGGCTTGGCCTGAGGATGGCGCAAGTTGGAGTAAAAAAAAAAGTGGAGGTTTGGGGCCCCATAGGGGGGTTTCTATAGTAGGGCAATGTATGGAGGGAAATCTGAAGATGGGCAAACCGATAGTGGATGAAATGGATGGTAAATGATGTTGCGGGAGTGCAGTCAAAATAATCCATGAGGAAGTTCCCTAGGAGTCCATTGGGTAGGCTAGCAAAATGAGGAGAAGGAATATGTGGTTGATTCGCGACATGATGTAAGACTATTGAGACTCCCCTCCTTAAAGGTTGAAAACAGCATGAGTGTCAAAGTGACAAGGGGGCTATGAATGGGACAACTCATGTGGGGGAGAGTGCTACCGGGTGACAGTACCCAAAATGAAGTGGAGGTGACAGTACTGCAGAGCCAGATATAGGGACCCTAAAGGCAAATTTCAGAGGGTGTGACTAGAGATGCAATTGAGATTCAGAGGGAATGATTACATGCCAGTTTTGATTATATACCTGAAGGCGCCACACTTGTGTTTGATGACCAAGTACCTACACACATGACAACCAAATACCCGACGTGAACAATATCTGAAGATAATTTATCATATAATCATTTATATGATAATTTTGAACATGAGCATGCATACCTAGACAGGGTATGGAAAAATAGCTCCCCAGGGACTAAGGATGAAAAATGGTCTGGGGACTGTCTTGATGTAGAGGACGGGGTGTTGATCCCTATTATCCACAATTTTGGTCATCGTGATGATGTTATGATGATAGAAAATCAAGATCTTCACTAAGAACACTATCCTGAGAAAAGTTACATTTGTCTGCTTCCAGAAATCATACTTTTAAGGGATGTTCGCAGGCTACCTATATATTTGCCTGCAAGAATGCCTGATTCTCGCAGGCTTCATTAAGCTGGAGTGCGAGGGGTTCACATTGTACCTAACTCTCAGGGTGAGAACATATTCCAAAGGAAGGAAAAAGATAAATTCTCAATCCTTCTAGAAGGGAATCTTCTAGAAGAATGAGTTGGCATTCGAATGGTTATTCAGGTGTTGGCATTCCAGATATCTTGGGATCATTCCTATCCAAGTAACTAATCTATATTCTCCTATATATTGAGGGGAATGCTTATGTAAAAGGTTAGAAGTAAATTATCAAGAGATTGATTGGAGAATTAGTGTAAGATTGTATGAAGGACTAATGCTACACCAGCTAGAGACACCAGCAAGGTCATCAAAAGTAGTTGATTTTCTTCATGCATGAGCAAGTGTGTGTGTCAGAGCTAGGAGCCATCAAAAGGAGATCTACAACATCAAGGCTTAGGCTGTAAGTTTCACTTTCAATTAATTCAATACAGTAATATGTCCCTTTCCCATAAAGATGATGTCACTTTATTACATAATTCCTTGATCATATGTATAGATTAGCTATTGAATATATTGATCTTCCTTCACTTCGATTGGTTTGTACTGTTGTGATCTGAACGGCACAAGAGATTTGGAGCGAAGCTTGGAACAACAGAGACCCACAGAAGCGTTCATAAGGTATGTCCATAATCCTTGCCTCTTAGTTCATTCAATAGTCTAGGTGTAGGGAAAGTGTATTATTCTATCATTTTTTGTTCTAGATCCAGGTGGATCTAGGGAGATCGGTTTGTGTCCGCACTCACGGATTTATCCTGAAACAAAATTAGCAACTCCACTAGGGACCTATTCCCTTTTTCTTTATGGTTTTTGAATTTTCTGTGGTCATTTTCTCTATTTTCATTTTTCTCCTGTTTTGTCAGTGTTTGAGTCCTCAGGATATCCTGAGAGACCTTCTGGGTCTATAAGCCTGTTTAAATTTTGCTTGCATTTTCAAAATTTTTGTAATCTTCAGGAATTCTCGCACTGTGTATTTACAACCTGTGAGAATTATCCAGGTTCTCACCCTGCATATAGGGTCCAGTGTGAACACCTCGCACCTTGATATAAGGTGGCCTGCGAGAATCCTATCTTCTCGCATTGTGTTACACTGCTTGCCTACGAGCAAGATTTTTGAAAATTTTGAAATTAAGTTTTGATTTTTTCAACTGCTCAGATCTGTTGAATTACATATTTTTGGCTTATTGGATCATTGATTTACACATCTCTTTCTTTAGTTTGCATGCTCGAACAGATTTAGGGTTTCAAGGTCTTTCTTGCCCTTTGTAGCTTGACTTTCATTTCTTGGCTCTTATTGGCATTTTCATTCTCTATGACTTCTGGAGTTGAGTGTGTCTGATTGGCTGAGAATCAGTGATTGGTTGAGAGTTGAGTGTTTGGTGTTTCTCATTTGCTTGTTGGTTTGAAAGAACATTTTCATCTGCATTGAGAAGACTCATTGGTTTGCTTTTTGTTTTTACTTTCATTGAAATAATTGATTGGGTTGTTATTATTTGATTGTTTATGGTTCGGTTTTCTTTTCTCATTTATCAGAGTTCTTCTTGGAAAGTGAACAAAAAGTTTTCTTTCAAGATTTTGTTTTTGTATTTCAGAAAACATTGAAAATCAAATTTTAGAGTTTATTGAAGTATTTGAAAAAGACATATAGAGATTGTTCATTAACATATGATTGTTTGCATTGACATCTGAAAGGAAATTGTGCATTGCATTGTAGTACAGAGTTGATTTGGAAAATATTCTCTCTCTCCCATAACTAGGATTCATGGAATGAAAAGAATTATATGTTCATCATCATCCTTGCATCATTTGGGTCAGAGTCATACACCATGAGTTTCACTTTCGTTACCTTTGAGTAAACAACAACTTTTAAGAACATTGTGTGATATTAAAATTGATCTCGTAACTCTTTTCTAGGGCTCTTTTACACCAACATTTATCTAGGCTAGTGCTTTGGAGTAGGAAGAGAGATACACTCTCCAAAAGCTCAAAAACACACAATAGCATCTTGAGTTAGGGAGTGTTAAATTCCATTTGCAACATATTATCCTGGGAAGCCCTTCTAACACAAGGGTCAAGCACTAAGTCACATTGGTGTTGGTAGAGTTACTAACCCTGCTTTGTTGACATCAGTGTAGAGATTGCATGTATTACGGGGATCACTCCGAGGTATACCCACAATTATGAGTGGAAGCCTTTGAGTTTATTTTGGGATAGATACCCTGCCCTTGCGTGTGGATCGGACTGACGACTGTTCCCCCAGGCTATATTGTTGTTTGTGGTGACCTTAGTGGTCTATCTCTCTAGGTTCTTACCCAAGGTGACTATGGAGGGGAAAGTATTCACGGTACCTGGAATCGACATTGATCAAACTCACTCGGGCTCCTTGGAGGGTATACCCACGATTATGTGTGGGAGCTTGCACCAGGGAGTAAGTCTGTTAAGAAGGTCTTCAACGTAACTTTTCCACCTTAGCCCCACCCCTTCTCGTCTCGTTGTTGCGACGTTGGATTTCATCACCAACTAGTGGCTTTGAAATTAGAAGGTTTTGTTTGCTTGGTGATTGCTTCTTAGATTTTGTTTACTAGTGTGTGTTGTTTGTTTCTCGAAGTTGACCATAGGAATTTCTTCGCGGAGCTTGTCACTTGTTTACAATTTCTCCCCCACGGCGTTCTCGTAGAATGCAAGGTTTATCTCCAGAGCATTTGGAAAATTCTCAACCCTCGCCTACTGGTACACCTGAGAGTTCTCCCCATCAGACTGAAGTCCCGGTGGTTACTCCACCACACGGGGAAACCAGTGACGTTCCAGTTGTCACCACACCGCCTCCATAGGTAGAAAGAACTGACTCTCTAGAAGACTTTCGAATTACCAAAATAGAGAGGACTATCACATTCGCCATGGTGAATGACCTTTTGTGTGATTAAATCCTCCTGAATAAACCGTAGTTACATCTTCTGAATCAACCGTTGGGCCTTATCCCGGTGTAGTAGGCCAAGATCCTTTTTGGTCAGGTGATTTTCGACGAGTCCTTTTCGGTACTGAGTCACCCCCTGTCTACGCAATCAACCCTCTCGTGTCTTCTGAGACATAAACTACACCAGAGACTACTACTTACCATTTTTTTCTCCCTCCCAAGATGGCCCATCTCGCGAATACTACGAGTGTACAAACCGAGATTACTGCAGCTACTCTTGCTCCTATCAATACCCAGCGAATACCTGATGTCATCCTGAAATTACCACTCGGTTACCACACACTGAATGCGTTGTTGAATTCTACCAATCCAACACCTCCGCAAAACCCCAACCGGTTCTCCAGGTGGTCCTCCTTTTCCTGGGCATCCTATTCCCGGTTTCATTCCGACACTCCCTCAGTTTCCTTCTGTTAATCATAACCCTAGTGGTACTATCCCAACTGTTGCACCAAACCCACAGATTCTTGTTGGTGGACAGGGTGGTACAGTTCATTTTCCTTTTCCCAGACACAACACAGTTACTATGCAACCCACGGTTGGCACTCTACTTCCGAGTGGAACTATACCTACAGTAGGGGGACCAACCTCACCTTTTGGACAAAATATACCCCCTGAGTTGGCCCAGTATTGGAATCAACTTCTACAAAACTTCCCTCAAAATGTTGGGGGGCAGGAAATTGTCCCTGCAGTGGGCCAACCTTATCTGGGTGTAACTAATCCTATTTGGGGTTTGGGTCAGACTACTCAACCTCAGGTCCCTACTCAAACTCAAGGTTACAATCCTTGGGGTTACTACCCTATCCATCCACCACAAAGTCAGCCTGGGCCTTCACTCTATGGACAGTTTGCTTATGGTCCTACTTGTTTGCCAACAGGGCTTCCACCCCAAAGCCATCAGTACCCGCAAGTAAACTGACAATTTCCTTTCCTCGCCACTTTGTATTTTCCATATTTGTCTAGGATTCTAAATGATCCTATCCGTCACTCTCCTCAATGGCCTGCTATTCCTACTAAACTTCCATCGGATATTCCGAAATTCGATGGCAAGCTGGGAGAGGACCCAAATAATCATGTCATGACTTTTCATTTATGGTGTTCATCCAACTCGTTGATGGATGACTCCATCCATCTACGTCTTTTTCAACGAACCCTTATCGGTTCAGCTGCGAAGTGGTACATTGAATTGCCACGAGGTTTCTTTTCTGATTTCAACACCTTAGCTATGGCCTTTCTCACACATTACCAGTTACTAATCCATTACGATATTGGGACTGAGATCCTGACTTCTTTCAAACAAACTAAAGGTACTCATATCTCGGATCATATACATGAGTGGACACGGAGATGACGTCTCATCAAACTTGAACTCCCTGATCAGTTACTGGTTGAATGGTTTACGAAATATTTCGTGAACGAAATTGGTAAAGACATTGCTATGGGTGGTGTTGTTACAGAGGAGCAGGCTATAAGTCGCGCTCAGTATCTTGATCTCATTTATTCACAAATGGGAACACTCTACGATTTACTGCCTGAACTACCTCGTCCTGGTACTTCCAGCACTTCAACTGCTCCAGCTGCCTCGCATGCAGCTGATGGTGTGATTGGTACTGCTCATACCCACTCACATTTTGTTTCAACTACAACCCCTAAATCCAATTCTTCTAATGTTCAAAGTGCTCTGTCTCCTACTCCTCCCGCTGGTAAAACCTCTTAAGTGAACGTTGTTCAATCTACGTTGACTGGTAAAAATAAATCCAAGAAAGGGAGAGGAAAAAATAAGGAGAGTAAAAATAATAATCAGAATGAGCAGACTAAAACCCCTCCTGTTGAAGACCGGGATAAGCGCAAACCACGTTACCCTTTCTTTATCTGTGGTGATGATCACTACACGAAGGATTGTCCTAGACGTGCTGAGGTTAATAAGTTCCTTCAAGGAACGCCCAAACCCTCTACGCCGGTAGTCTTGTCCCAGCCCTTCCCGTCTCAACAACAGGCCTCGTTGGTCATCCATGACCAACCCTCTACTTCTGCGAGATCATATGTTTTGATGTGCACCAGCGATTCTAAGAACAACGACGTTGCCATTGCAACTAGAGCCAAAGATTATTCTCCATCTAAGGAGAAGGTTGACGATTTACCTCCCGATTTGGTACAGCCCTCTCCGCCGAATCCACCTACGAACGATCCTCTTCATCTTGAATGACCGAGCCTTGATACAGTCCTACGACCTCCGAAAGGTGTCGTTAAGAAATCGACATTCAATCCTCATGCTCGTGCGGCCCAGAACTATAGCATTGTCGAAGATCTGGCCCAAGCCCCTTCATCGATGTCTTCCCTTGAAGTCCTTCAATCTTGTCCTGCACAATGAAGGGCCCTGTTGAAAGCTATAGGTGGAATTGATCCTACAGATACGAATTTGATAGTCTTTGACTTGGAAGATCATATTCCAAGGTTACCCCCACAACTTGCATTTCAGATACAAGTTATTGTCTCAGACAAGAACATCTATCGAATTGTTATTGATGAGGGTGCCTCTACGTGTGTAATGTCTTTTACTTGTTGGAAAGCCATTGGCTCTCCCCCGTTAACAGAATCACAAAATACTTTGAAAGCCTTCAATGGCTCAGGTTTTAAGCCTTATGGTGTTCTTCCATCATTGCTCGTTACTCTTGAAGGTAAGACAGTCCAAGTTGAAGTGGAAGTTTTTTATGCTCCCCTAGATTATAATCTTCTTCTTGATCGTAGCTGGGTAGATTCTATGCATGCTGTTGTGTCAACACTTTTTCATGTAGTCCATTTTCCTCATCAAGGAAAAGTCGTTACAATTGATCATCTTGCCTTCTTTAATTCTGATACTTGCACTGGCAATGTGCCTTTTATAGCTAAAACCCCACCGGGTTACGAGAATGTTGGAGTCGGTCTTTTAAAAGACTCTTCCTTAATGGGTACTTTCCCCATACCACCACCACCTGATATTCTACGCCCGTCAGTTGCTTCTATTAATATGATATCCACTGTACCTCATGAGCTTCCGATGTCTTTTGACCCTTGGATAGTCCCTGATCCAAGAGATCATGTTCGTTTCGGCGATGTCATGTCGTTAAGTCTGGTTGAGTCTGCTTATCACGCGATTCAATCAGCAACACCTTATACACCCTCTCTTGAGAAGTTGGCTCCCTATCCTTTCCGTGTCATCTTTCCCACTGATGAGATGATCATGTCCATCATGGAGGACACCCCTTGGGACGATGGGCATCATCATTCTGTGTTGTTTCTGGAATAACACACTCTCGAGAATTATCAGCGGATTTCGACTCCGTCGACCGTTGTTGTTATATCGATCGTTCCTGGATCTACACGTGATGTGTTTGCGGAAGGGAACCTCAGTAATATTTCTCCCACGATACCCATTGATATTTCAGTTAAACCTGGGATAGTTGAAAATTTTCACATTGGAGCTTCGTGTTCTCCAGAGGAAATTGTCACCTATACTGCTTTGTTCAAAGAATTTCATGATATCTTTGCCTGGAGTTACGAAGAGATGTCGGGTATCGACCCTGCTATTGTTGTGCATGAGATAAAAATGTACCCCGGAGCTAAACCAGTACGGCAGCGCCTCCGTCCTGTCCATCCACGTAAAGCGGCAGCTATCAACCTTGAAGTTGAAAAACTTCTCAAAGCCGGTTTTATTTATCCCGTGGCTCTAACAGAATGGGTTTCCAACCCTGTACCGATTGATAAAAAAGGTGGTAGTATACGTGTTTGTGTTGATTATCGGGATATCAACAAAGCCTATCCAAAGGACAACTTTCCAACCCCTTTCGTCGACCAGATCGTCGATGACTGTGCCGGCAGCGAAATATTTTCTCTCATGGACGGATCCTCTGGCTATAATCAAATTAACATCGCTTCTGAGGACCAACATAAAACTGCTTTTATTTGTCCTTGGGGTACTTTTTCCTATAGGAAACTTCCCTTTGGTCTTAAGAACGCAAGTGCTACGTTTCAGCGTGCTATGTCTTATGCGTTTCACGATTGAAAGCATATCGTTCAACCTTATTTGGATGATTTGCCATCTCATTCTTTATGCCAAGTCGATCACCCTAATCATCTTCGAGCAATTTTCGTTCGTTGTCAGTTCTATCACATTCGTCTAAACCCTCATAAGTGTGTCTTTTGCATAGAGTCTGGTCGTCTTCTTGGTTTCATTGTTTTACGTCAAGGGATCCGAGTAGATCCTATTAAGGTTGAGGCGATTCTTAATCTCCCTCCTCCTTCTTCACTGCGCCAGTTACAAAGTTTGCAGGGGAAAGCAAACTTTCTTCATCGCTTCATCCCGAATTACGCTGAGATTACTCGGGGTTTTACATGTCTTCTAAAGAAAGGTTCAGAGTTTGTCTGGGATAAAGTTGCCAACAACGCTTTTGAAGCTTTAAATTTGTCCCTCACCAAAGCTCCACTTCTTTTCCCTCCTGATTACAGTCGAGATTACTTTCTTTATCTAGCCGCTTCCGAGTATACTATCGGCATGGTTCTCGTTCAGGAGGAGAATGCGCATGATGAACATGTTATATATTACTTGAGTCAAAGTCTCACTTCAACCGAAATCAAGTACCAACATGTTGAAAAGTTGGCTTTGGTTGTTGTTCAAGTAGTTCAACATTTTCGTCATTATATTCTCTCCAGGAAAACTACAGTGATTTCACATTGTAACCCCATGCAACATATTTTGACACGTCAATTGTTGGGAGGCAAGTACTCCAAGTGGATTTTCATTCTCCAGGAGTTCGACTTGGAATTCGATCGCGCCACGTCGAAGAAATCCTTATTTTTTACTGAGTTAATTTGTGATTTTCCCCACTCTGCCACGGAAAATGTAGCAGTTGATTCGTTACCTAACGAATCACTTTTCCAAATCAGTACTGATGATATTTGGTATGGAGATATCATTATATATCTCCAAACTCAAACTTTTTGGCCTGCTTTGTCTTGTGTCGAACGTCGTCGTGTCTGTTATCAAGCACGTCATTATATTATCCTTGGCGATACTCTTTACCGTCGAGGCATTGACTCTATCTTTCGGCGTTGTTTGACTTTTGACGAAGCTAAGAAAGCTTTGAATGACTGCCATTCAGGAGAATGTGGTGGTCATATGTCTGGGTATGCTACTGCCCAGAAGATCTTACGTGCAGGATACTTTTGGCCTTCCTTGTTCAATGACTGCATTACTGTTGTTCAGAAGTGTCATGCCTGCCAGACCCATAATCATAAAATTCGGTCGCATCCTGCTCCCCTTCATCCTGTGGTCTCAGTCGGTCCTTTTGCAAAATGGGGCATTGATTTCATGACATGTCACCCTCACTCGGCCGGGGGGCATGGCTATATAATTGTAGCTGTTGATTATTTTACAAAGTGGGCTGAGGCGATGCCAACATTCGATAATACTGGAAAGACTGCAGCATTATTTCTTTTCAACCATGTCATCACTCATTTTGGTGTTCCTTGGGCTATCGTTACCGATCACGGTAGTCATTTTAGGAATTATATGATGTCTGAACTTACAGAAAAGTTGGGCCTTCGTCATGATAGCTCAACACCCTATTATCCGCAGGCTAATGGCCAGGTCGAAGGAATTAATAAGGTTCTTATAACTATGATTCGATGAATGATAGGAATTCATAAAACTAGCTGGCACACGATGTTGTTTTCGGCATTGTGGGCATATCGAACATCTGTTAAATCTACTATGAGATTTACGCCTTTTCGATTAGTTTATGGCATGGAAGCCATTCTGCCAATAGAATGTGAAATACCTTCTTTGAAGCTAGTTGTAGAACTCTTACCCAATACTTCTGTTGAAGAGGAATGTCTGTTGTATCTGATGCGATTAGACGAGACTCGTCGTGATGCTACTCTTGTAATAGAAGCCCAGAAGAAACGTGTTAAGGCACAGTATGACAAGCATGTCAAACCTCGTGTCTTCTCTGAAGGAGAGCTTGTTCTACTATATGAACAAGATAAAGATGTCTTAGGAGCTAGGAAATTCGAACCAATGTGGCGTGGTCCTTACATTGTTAGCAAAGTTTTGGAAAAAGGAGCATATGAGCTGGTGGATTATGATGGTGTACCTTTGAGTGAACCCAGCAATGGGTTGTACTTAAAGAAGTACTATGCATAAGTCATTTGTGCACGAGTACTTGTATTTTATGTATCATACTGTGTGTGTGTTACTTTAGTTTTCTTTTGACGTTATCTGGTCTCTACCCTTACGTGACGTTGTGTTTGATTGCCAGATGTCGGAGTATTCGCTACCTTATATTGGCTTCGCCGACAGTGCTAGTCGTAGTACTCGGAACCTAGCTTCCGCTGCATGGGCAATCTATGCCCCAACAAACGAGCTTATATCTTTACGAGGTGCATGTCTTGGTCGAACAATCAACAACATCGCAGAGTATAGCGCCGTTATTGAGTTATTGGTTGATGTTATCTCTCTCGAGATTCGTCATTTGGTTGTGCGACTTGAATCGCAGCTTGTAGTACTACAGTTAAGTAATGTCTACTCTATTCGAAGTCCTACTTTATTGAGGGTATATTTGCGGATTCGCCTCTTGGAACGACATTTTGATACATTAATAGATGCTTTAGCTAATTATGTATTGGACATGCATTTAAATCATTTATAAATCAAACACATTAAAATGTACACAATGTAAAGTAAGCCGGTAGAAGCCGTGTATATATATAACGATCAAAAGAGTTTGTTTTAAAAAATGTTTGTCCGAAGACCAAAATATCAAAAATTGAAGACTTCTACATAATGACGTCACGAATGACGTTCACGATAACACACTAATGTCCTAGCAACTCTGCGGAGCAGTTGACCCATAGATGCAGAAACCCCCACAGTGTGATGATGATCGTGTCGTGGAATCTCTTCCAGAGTCATATCTGGAACGTCTGCCATCAGACCCTCTAAATTCTGCTCCACCGTCAGATAATCCTCGGCGTACTGTGGAATTGCTACTACTGCTTCTCCTCGTCGCTGGATGGGAGAACTGCCAGCAATTCGATATGGTCCAACATCTATGTTATCAACAAGTATTTGGTGTTAGTCTTCGGGTAAATCTATAAAACAAAAACATTTAAATATGATAACAATTCAAAAACATTTAAAAACAGAAAATTTGTCTACTTCTTACCGAGGTCCCCCCACTGAGCGTCTTCAGGAAGTGCTAGATATGGATCTCCTCGGAAATCTAGCCTGGCATATGCGTAGTCGTCCACCATCAACATCTGATTCTGCAACCAGTCGAAGAAAATATCATCATATTTGATGATAGGTCCTGCCACATGTCGGGCCATGAGCCAACACCACCGTAACATCCTCGGATCCCTAGGACCCGGAAAGTGCCACTCAGCCTGTAGTCTCATCACAGGGACCCTCTCTAAGAAGAAGGACACTAACAAAGACCCATATACAAACTGTTTCAGATCTTCACGCCTGCACTTAGTCAACTGTTTCTTGATATTGCGCAATACTGCATCAGCCCAGTTAAATACCCGGGGCTCAGTACACTCGATGGCATATTGGAAATATCTCTGCAAAGCCATATGTGGAGCAACACTTCCATCCATCCGAGCAATGGTAAAGAGAATAGTGTGGAGAGTCAAGTCAGTTACTCCCCAAATTGTCACTTTCCCTTTCTTTCTTTCGGCCTTAGGTACGTAGTACTGGTTGCAATATTCACTCATTTTTAAACCCCCTGCTCTGCTATCGGTCAGACTGACATAGGACCCACGCCTAGATAATCCAGTCAAAAAATAGATGTCCTCGATGTCAATAGTCAATGTATGAGCTCCCACGATGAAAACTTGCTGGTCTGGATCCCACATTCGGACTAGGTACTCCAGTAATCGAACTTGGGCTCTCATGCCCGGGATGCGGAAGTATTTTAAGAGACCACAGTCTCTTAGTGCAGCTATGGTGGGAGGATGGTTTTCTGCATTGGCATTATCCTCCTCGTTCTCTCATTCCCGCCACTCTAGCACCATGGTTGTGGCTATTTACCTACATAAGAAACATACAAACATGGTTAATGATCTTATTCATGAGATAATTTTTTGCTATTGGCTAAACGTTGCATAAATTTTTGAATTATGCACTGTTCGCAGGTGACCTACTTTACACAGTGCGAACTTCTCGCAGGCATCTTAAGGCCCATGTGTAAGAATGAGTCATTCTCGCAGGTCCCGTATGGGCCACCTGCGAGAATGCCTCCACGCAAAAAGGGTTCAAAAAACTAAGTTAAAACTGAACTTTTTACCAATGAAATTATAATTTTGAACCATGAAAAGATCAGGAATGGAGAACTTACCAAAATGCTGCTGACGGCTCGTCAAATGATCACCCATAGCTCCCGAAATTTGACACCGAAGGTAGAGGGTAAAATGAGGGTTTTTGAACTAAATGGTAAAAGTGTGAAATGATATGGTAAATTTTGTTATTGGCTCATTTTAATTACTTTTTACTATATCAAATGTGGGTTTTTATGTTTATTTGTTATTTAACCCTAATCACTAATGTGCAAATGAGTGAAATGACTTGCAGGTGCGAAATATGGATGATTATGGACAGAATTTTTACCTGGAGTGGTGTGATTTTGATTGCTTGTTATGGTTTCGACATAAAACCTCGAGCGCTTTTTGTCCGTGCTTGCGCTTGTGAAAAACATAAGAACGTGACCGAGCATTGTTTTATCACTTTTTCGGGCTCGTTGTGGTTATACGAAAAAGGAACCCCCTGGAGTTCTCTTTAAGCTCTTTTCAGACTCTCTAAACATGAAAAGATTGTCGAGCGATCTTACTATTTTCATGCTCGCTAAAGTATTTGAAGTATGTGTCCTTCGAGCGATAGTTTAACCCTTTTTCGGTCTCATTGGACTACTGTATGAAAAAGGAACTGAGAGAGTTCTCTTTTAAGTGTTTTTCCAAACTCTATAATCTTGAAAAACCTTCGAGTTTACTATCTCTGGACTCATTAAACAAACATTGACATACCCGTAATGGGACCGAACCACTCCTTCCTAGGGTTCGTTAAAAATACTCCAAGGGACTCGTCCGAAGGATGAGCTTATATCAACAAGCAGATGTGATCCTCTTCAAGATTGCGTAAAAATAAAGAGGTACTTGCCAGAAATGGTGGGGGAAAATTTGGGAAAGGGATATGTTTCATCTTTGAATTGATTGGCAGTAAGTGTCACTCTTGAACATGACACCCCCTATTCATTATTCGAATCCGGCTTGGGAAATCCATTTGTCTCTCATTCAATTTGATAACAAGGTCTTTCCATGTGTCGTCTTTGAGTCAATGTTGTCAAATCATTGGTCGTGTCGTTCATATGTTCAAGAGAAGTCCGTCTGAAACCTTTATTGAGTCAGCCATCTACAGTTATCCTTTCACTCTGTGTCAGCCTTCCCTGTGTCCAAAGTCCAATTGCCAAATACTTTATTTCACTTTCAAACTCAGTTACTCATTTCGTGTCATTGATGGGGGATACATCAAGGCCCTCCTGTGATGAGTTTTGTTCCATCGACTTCAGCACATTATCCGGAATCAAGGCTTAGAAATTATTTAGTACCTTGGAGTTTGCATGCCTCAATGGAAAGTTTCCTCACTTTCGACAGTGGGTTTACATCATTGACCCCTGAACAAAAGATTCCATCGGGTGTTCGACATCAACTCATTTATTCACAGTCGATGGATTGTACTATAGTACCTTGGGAGTCATTGACATCAATGGTGATTTCCCTCGCACTTGTTAATGGTTAAATCAATGACCGGTAATCAAGTGGTTTCTACCATGTTCGACTTCGACACATGTAATCACATGGTTAGATTCGTACTTTGGGCGATGAGATTGAAGACCCTGGATACTGTCTTTGTGATCCAGGTTGCGATGGAGTATGTACAATTTGCGACACATAGATCCACTGTGTATGTTTCGTGGCTATGTCGTCTTGGTTGAAAATTTGTCACACAGATCCACAATGTAATCAGGTGGCTATGTTATATGGTGACGGCATGGATCCACAGTGTATGATTGGTGGTCATGACCTTTGTTTATGATGTCATCAATTTATGATCTGAGTATGGGACTGCCTACCTCAGAAATTGGTATACATGATACTCTGTCGATGCTTGGATGTTTGCAGGTTTCTGATTAGATGTGCTCTTGGTTCTTGACACACACATGCAGCTTACAAAGTCTATTGACTGTCACTGGTTCCACTCTCAGACTTTGGGGGAATTCTGTTATCCACAATTTTGGTCATCATGATGATGTTATGATGATAGAAAATCAAGCTCTTCACTAAGAACACTTTCCTGAGAAAAGTTACATTTGTCTGCTTCCAGAAATCATACTTTTAAGGGATGTTCGCAGGCTACCTATATATTTTCCTGCAAGAATGCCTAATTCTCGCAGGCTGCATTAAGCTGGAGTGCGAGGGGTTCACACTGTACCTAACTCTCAGGGTGTGAACATCTTCCAAAGGAAGGAAAAAGATAAATTATTGATCCTTCTAGAAGGGAATCTTCTAGAAGAATGAGTTGGCATTCGAATGGTTATTCAGGTGCTGGCATTACAGATATCTTGGGATCATTTATGTCCAAGTAACTAATATATATTCTCCTATATATTGAGGGGAATGCTTATGGAAAAGGTTAGAAGTAAATTAGCAAGAGATTGATTGGAGAATTAGTGTAAGATTGTATGAAGGACTGATGCTACAGCAGCTAGAGACACCAGTAAGGTCATCAAAAGTAGTTGATTTTCTTCATGCATGAGCAAGTGTGTGTATTAGAGCTAGGAGCCATCGAAAGGAGATCTACAACATCAAGGCTTAGGTTGTAAGTTTCACTTTCAATTAATTCAATACAGTAATATGTCCCTTTCCCATAAAGATGATGTCGCTTTATTACATAATTCCTTAATCATATGTATAGATTAGCTATTGAATATATTGATCTGCCTTCACTTCGATTGGTTTGTACTGTTGTGATCTAAACAACACAAGAGATTTGGAGCGAAGCTTGGAACAACAGAGACCCAAGGAAGCGTTCATAAGGTATGTCCATAATCCTTGCCTCTTAGTTCATTCAATAGTCTAGGTCTAGGGAAAGTGTATTATTCTGTCATGTTTTGTTCTAGATCCAGGTGGATCTAGGGAGATCAGTTTGTGTCTATACTCACGGATTTATCCTGAAACAATCCCGTGGCTAAAGACGGATTGAAAAAGGGACACCCGGAGCTCCCGAAATGAGGTCTGAAAGTTTGGCAAAAAGCACTGTATATAGTTGTAGGGCCCATATTGCCACCTCATTTGTACCTACTGTCAGAGTGATTGGACGAGAGATATTCAGAGAAGATTTGGAGATTCCAGGAGAATGAGGCATTCGATTTAGGACCAGTGAGCTTCAGGTTAGTTGTCTTATCATCATGCATAGAATTAGGGTTTCTATTTTTGGGCAGGGTCGTACAGGAGGTTTTGTGGGTGTGGGCCCCCTAGTGCACGGGTGATCGGGAAATATACGCGCATGGGTGTGTGCCTATTTTGCGTATATCCGTGGATGGGGGCGTCCTAATGGGGAAAACAGGCGTGCATGGTATGTGTGCATGTAAGCTAAACAGTTGTGCATGAGTGCGCAGCTATGTAGTGAACAAGCGCGCTATGATGCACACCTGTATGTGTGACAGGGGCGCATGAAGGCGCCTTTGTATGGCCGACAGGCGCACATATGTGTGTGCCTATGGGATAAATAGGCGTGCATGTGTGCATGTTTGTGGGATGAAAAGGCGTGCATGTGTGTGCGCCTGTGGGGTTAAACAGCGACGCCTTGGGGGTGAAGCTAACGGGTGCGAAAGTTATATTTTTTGGAGATGTTAATATGTTTATGTTTGAGATGGCTGATTGAGAACTGGATTATGTAGTTGCAGGTGATCATTTGGACGATGTTAGTTCACTGGAGAGAGAGGGATTGGTCACATCTCAAGGAAGTTGTGGCCATTGAAGAGTCGGCGGTTCGTGACACTTTGGTAGTGTGTGGGTTGCTGAAGTTCTTTGAGTGCCCCTTGATACGGGCCCAGGAGTACCTCTTGTAGTTCTTGATCCAGATGTGCAGTCCGGATCTGCATTGTTTTATGGTGCGGGGTGAGCAGTTGGCCTTCACTGCAGTGGAGTATGTATATTTTCTGACTAGGCTCCGTTTTCGGGGAACGACCTTACCGGTGGAGCCTATATTACGTGGGGATGTGTTGTTGGATACCTTAGGCCAGAGGTATTGTACGAGGGATGATTTTATGTTGGGCTCCATGGTGAGTATCGGGGCTATGGATGCCCTAGTTCATCATTGTATAGCAGTGATGGTTGTGAGGGTATATGGGTCCCTCGCAACTTAGTGGATCAGTGGTGGTCAGCTGAGGATTATGGGGAGGGCACTGGCAGGAGACAATTTTGCCTAGGGCTTGATGCTTCATGCTAAGATGATAGGGTAGCTCGACAGGTGTCGGGTTGCATACTCAGGGGAGTTTGCTTTTGGGTCCATCTTGGTTGCATGGTTTTTGGAGAGGGTGTCGATGTTGCGCCCTAGAGTGTTATTGGGTGCACTTGGTGCATGAGAGCCGCAACTAATGCGGTGGTCTAGGATTTTGACTCGATACGGTGGTGGGGAGGGTGACCATTTTTTCATGGTTGAGGCTGCACAGGTGTGGCATCAAATGCCGTAGATCATACTGCAGTATCTGTACTATGGAGTGGACTTCTGGGGTGATTCAGAGATGGTGTTACCATCAGGAGAGGTGTTCAACCACCAAGGTATGATGTGATTTTTTATGTTTTGATATATAGCTAGTATAGCATGTGTATTATGTATAGATGGATGTTGATGTTATCCTTTATTTGTTTGTATGTGCAAATGTGGGACCTCGTGGGCATGAGGTTGAGTTGGTTAGAGTGTCGGCTCATCAAGGGCTAGTGAGGCCTCCGCGGGGAGAGCTGCGAGCAGGAGAGAGACGACGATGCGAGGATTTTGAGGCGAGACCAGCTGGTGATGAGAGAGCAGCTAGGAGATGTCGTTTCGATGACCTTGGTGCAGGGCCATCACATGCTCCTTCGGCCGAGGCCGGGGGAGATTTTGAGGATATTCGTCACCACTTGGAGGCAGTGCTACAGGGTGTGCCTGAGGGCATGTGGTCGCCTATCCAGGATGAGGGCATCCTAGAGTAGTGTGTGGGGGTTCCGTTGATGTGGCGGACCATGGTTCAGTGAGCAGCAATAACAGGTGTTTTGATGACTAGGCAGTTACCTCAAAGTCCGAAGGGACCGATAGCGGGTGGGGGACCACCTCTTGAGGGAGGGCCAGGTGGTGGTGCTCTAGAGGCACCATGAGTGTCTCTGTGTGTATCTTTGTATATTATATAGGCTAGTGAGCCCATTTGGTGTGGTGACACCAGTTTTGTACCGAGGTGGTTCACTGGCCTACCGATTTTGTACAGGATGTACTCTATTTTTTTGTAAACATTTTGATGGCACATTTGACTGATATATATATATATATATATATACATACACACATTTTGGGGTTTGTGTGATGTTCACATGTGTGTGAGAATTTTTTAATGTTGTGTATGATGTCTAATCTATATGTTGTGACATACTTCTAATGGTTTATGTGTGTGTAAAGGTGTCATGATGTGATATATGTCAATCTAGTACAATGTTAGCCAAGTTATTTGTGATTTGATTAAATTGTCTTGGAATATGTGTAAATGTAATGAAATCAAAATGTCCAGATAAAATTCTAACTTGCAGGTATTTGAGAAAGAGGTAAGGATCGCGGACACGATACACATTGTTGATTTGGAGGATGACCAGTTGGGAGTCAAGTAAGACACTAAGGTGATGAATACGATGATGTTTGGCATCAGCGAGGAGACCAATGACGGCAGTGTACTCAGCTTGGTTGTTGGTTGCGAGCCCAAACATATGTCGTTGGAGTGGACTAGTTCATGTGAGGGGGAATAGAGGGCCCAAGCAGTCGAAGTGAGATTTTGGGTCCAACGAATGGCGTCGTCAGCGTAACCGATGTGGTAGGCCGATGGAGGAGGCATCTTTCAATAACACAAATGATAGTTTAGATGTTAGGTGTGGAAAAAAATTAAATTAAAAACACTACAAAAGAAAATAACCTAGTGTAGAATGGTTATGCTCAGGCGTAAAATTTCTTTAAGTACAACCCGTTGATGGGTTCTTTGAGAGAGAGGCCCTCAGGGGAAGCGAGGATGTATGCGCCTTTGGTGAGGTAATGTTGGATAATGTAAAGGCCATGCCACAGTGACTCAAATTTTCCATGACTGAGGGTATCATGAGTGATATCGTAAGCAAGGGTGAGGTCGTCTTCATGAAATGAGCGAAGGTTGAATGGCGATCAAAGGCAGATTTTGATCATTTTTTGGCTGCCTCATTGTTCTGTAATGAAGATCGACGATCTTCATCCAAGGACTCTAAGTTCAGCAAACGCTGCTCTATTGGAGCAGTGTCGGGTAATAGCTCAATTGTGGTGCGTAAGGTGGGAATTTCACACTCGATAGGAAGAGTGGCCTCGACCTCGTGGACTAGATGAAATGGTGTGAAACCAGTGGTTGTTTGATAAGCCCATAGCACGAAAAATAACATATGATGCCAATTGGTCTTATGTTTGTTAACCATGTGTTGTAACATGGTCTTGAGGACCTTGTTAATTGCTTTGACCTGTCTGTTGGACTGAGGGTAATATGGTGAGGCAAACTCGTGGGAGAATCCTAACCGGGATGAGAGTTTGACGAAAATATCATTCTTGAAATGTTTATCGTGATCAGAGACTAGTAGGAGTGGTACTCCAAAGCGGGATATGACGTGATTAAATAAAAAACCTGGTGTGGTGTCACCGATGTTGTTGAAGGTAGGCATGGCTTCAACCCACTTTGTGAAGTAATCAACTGCGACGATAATGTATTTGTGTCCATTGTTGGATGGAGGGTTGCACTTCATGAAGTCGATGCCCCATTTACAAAAGGGGCCTATAGTAATGACTGGGTGTAGAAGAGAAAGTGGTGCTCGTTCTTTGTTGGCATAACACTGGCATTTATCACATCGCTTCACGGAATGAATGTAATCATGAAATAATGTAGGCCAAAAGTAACTTGCGTGGATGGTTTTTTGAGCAGTGGACATCCCCAAAAGGTGGCCCCCACAAGTGTCATTGTGGCATTCGTTCAAGACTCGATCGGCCTTGTCAATAGTCAACCATCGACGGAGTATGGTGTCAACCCCTAGCCGATATAAGATATCTCCGATGAGGAGATAGTAGGGGGCCTGATGGAGAATACGTCAACGATCATCTCGTGAGAGGTGGTTATCGAACTTTTGGGTTCGGAGGTAGATAAGGAGATCGTCGTACCAAGGATCATCCAATGGGATGTAAAAGAGATGTTCATCGGGGAAGGCGGTATTGATGGGGGAACTGGTAGTATCGGAGGGGAAAGTTGTGATGAGTTCGATGAGGATGAGAGCTTTCTTTCTCTTGGGTGTTGCAAATTCAAGATCATACTCCTGAAGGATAATGATCCAGCAGACAAATTTACCGTTAATTTTTCAACGACTGAGCAAGTATTGCATGGGGTTGGAATCTGCTATGACTTTGGTTATACAAATTAGAATGTAATGGCACAGTTTCTGGACTATGAGGACGACTGCAAGGGCTAGTTTCTCTTCGTGATTTTATTTCAAGGGTGGTCCTAAGAGGTTTTTACTAATGTAGTAAATGACATGCTCACAATCATCATCTCCTATTTGAACAAGAACTCCTGCTACTGAGACGGCTGAGGCTGATATGTAGAGGATACAATCATGATTATAGTTGGGTGAACTGATTAAAGGGGCATTGGAGAGTGACATTTTAAGATCATTGAAAGACTTTTGGGCATGTGCATCATAATGGAATGGGATGTTGTGGCATAGTAAGTGAAGGAAACCGTGTCCTCGAGTGGCATATCCTGGGACAAATCACCGTAAAAAGTTAGCTTTTCTTGTAGGCTCTGGAGTTGGCCTAAATTCCGGGGGGGTGGAAATTCTGTGATGGCCTGGACTTTGAGGGGATCCACGGTAATACCACTTTGGAAAATGATCAACCCGAGGAGGCATCTGGCAGTGATGTAGAACATGCACTTGAGGGGGTTCAAGCAGATGTTGTATTGACGACACCTTTGGAAGATGATTCATAAATCATCAAGATGCTGAGTGTGTTTTTTGGATCGAGTTGTGAGGTCGTCCAAGTATGCCAGGGTGATATGAGCTAGATCATGAAAAATGTATGTCATAGCCCATTGGAAAGTTGTGCCAGCGTTTTTTAGGCCAAAAGGCATGACACGATATGAAAAAGTACCCCAAGGGGTGGTGAATGCGGTCTTGTATTGATCGACTAGATGGATTTGGATTTGGTTATAGCCAAAGAAATCGTCCATGAAGGATAAAGCCTCGTGGCCTGCGCATTCGTCGATAGTTTGATCGATGAAAGGAATTGGAAAGTTGTCTTTGGGACAGGCGTGATTGAGATCATGAAATTCTATGCATACACGGATGGTGCCCTGTTTTTTGTTAACGAGGGCAGGGTTGGAGACCCATGAGGTATAGGTGATGGGGTAGATGAACCCAGCCGTGCATAATTTGTCAATCTCAGCTTTGATGGTCGTTGATTTGGATGGGTGTAGCAGTCGTTGTTTTTGGCGAACTGGTGTGACATCAGGCCAGGTGTCTATGCGATATTCGACAATAGAGGGATCAAGGCTAGGCATCTCTGTGTATGACCAGGCAAAAATATCCCAGTACTCTTGGAGGAGGGTTTTGTAGGCGGTGATTTCTTCAGGAGTGCATGTGGTGCCAATGGTGATTTCCTTGACGACTCCATTTTTTATGGAAATATCAATTTTGATGGTAGGGGAAATGTTGGCCATATTGCCTTTTTCAAAAGCATCAGGGACAGGGATGGGGTTGTTGAACCAGTCGATATGCCCTGATGGGATAAAATCCTTGGTTTCGACTGCGTATATGAGGTGTTGGTTAGGAGGCGTGAAGGCTTCCTGTGAAAAGAAGAGCGCTCTGTGGTGTAGTGCATCCCATGGGTAGTCAGGGGTGGTTAATTCCTCGAATATGTCCTGGTCACAGTGGAATTGTTGGGAATACAACGGATCTAAAAGAGTGATATCGATGACTGTCACCGTGTGGTTATCTTCTGGTGGTGAAGAAGTAGGAGGGATGACACAATGAGATTGTGATGGTTCACTTGTCATAAACCAAATATCGAGATACTAAGGGTTATAAAGGGTAGTTGGGCGTAAAATTTCTGTGGGGAAATGAACGGGAGAATTGGAGGGATTTGGGGGTAAATCCTCATATAAATCATCCAAGAACCATGGAGAAGTGGGGAGTGTTTTTGGCTTGGGATAAATAATATGAAGAATCTCTGGTGATGGGGTAGCGTTAATCATCAATTCTGTAGGGGGTGTAGGAGTTTGAATGAGGGTCACTTGGTGTTTCCTATATTCAATGATCATAGGACATTGATATGTGAAATGATCTAGGGATTCGTAGAGACAGCAAGGGCATCTCATACGTTCGTTGACTAAGGTTGTGACATAATGGATGTCAGTGACAGGAATTGGGGTGGGTGTGTGTTGAAAGCTCTGGCGTACAGCTATTAGTGTTTGTCAGAATTCAGGTAACGCTGGACAGTGGTGTGTGTAATGGCCATATTCTGAATAGATGGCACATGCGAATTTGGTTTGCAATCCTTTGTTACTTGTGATCTGTGAGATAGTGGAAATACTAGAGGAAGCGATGAGCGGTGGTGGTGCTTGAGGGAGTTGGATGAGATTACGTAACTTGAGGAGAGATGGGCATTTGTTGGTGGGGTGTCCATCTTTCTCGCATAGCACACAAGGAGGTTGGATGCATGGGGGAAGCGGAGCTGTGGGATCCTTCTTCTTTCTCCTGCCCCTAGTTGTAGTAGGGGGATTAGTGGTTGGGGGTGTAAGGGATATGGTGGGAGTGAGTATGGGAATCTACATCGGGATTCCTTCTGTTTGGGGAGGGAGGGATGGTTGAGGAACCATCTCAGGTGGATGTAAATACCAAACTGGGATTTCCAATACCATATTAGTAAGGGTAAGCATTGCAGTGACCTAGAAAGCCTATACACCGGGTGGGGTGTAAAACAAAGGGATTTGAGTAATGGCTTGGGGAATTGTCTCCCAAACTGGGATATGGACTTGGGGTGAGGTGAAATCGTGAACTAGTGGAGTCGATGAGTTTGCAGAAGATTCTTGAGGGAGGAGCTCTACGACTAGTGGGACGTCAGATATAAGAGAAGACTCACTGGGAGGAAGGGTATCTTCAATGTTAGCTCCTTTGGATGAGACAACACATACCTGATTGGAAGGATGAATGAGCAATGGTTCACCATGGTAAGTTCCTAACAAGGATGGGTCTTTGAAAATTCTGGGGGCCATCTCGATGAGTGGGTACGCCTCAGGATTAGTGTGGACTAAAGGGAGAATGTTATCGATGTTGGCAGAAGGGTTAGGCTCATAATGTGAAACTTGATCAATGGTAATGATATTCCCATTATGAGGGAACATCATGGTTCAAAAGATGGAAGAGGCAATTGCCTTCATAACGTACATGTAGCTACAACCGAACAAGATATTGTAATAAAGTGGAGCATCGATAACTTCAATGTCAATGAGAATGGTCTTGCCCCCGAGTTCTACAAGGACATTTTGGAAGAGCCCTTCGGGAAAAGATGGTCATCTGTCATAATCTCTTAAGGTAATGGCAGATGGTATGAGTTCGGGTGAACCAAGTTTCTGCCATATAGACTTGGACATGATGCATGTGGATGCACCTTCATCAATGATGCACCGATGAACTGTAATGTTTCGAATTTTAACGGGGATTTGAAAAGCGATGAGAGTAGGGAGGCAAGGTTCTCCGCTGTCGAGATCAAATGTGATGAGTTGAGTATCCACAGGGTCGACTGCCCCCAAGGAGGAAAGTAATGACTTACGTTGAGTGCGACAAGTTTGAAGTACTTCTAAGACTGAAATGGAAGCTGGGGATTGTGTCAAGTCATCGACCAAACTATAGTTATGAGCCACCCTAGCCTGAGGGTTGTGGGCATTCTTGTGCAATGGTATGTGAGGGATGCGAAGAGGTGTTTCCGTGTTAGGGTGAGGGATCATCAAATGGGATCCCGTTGGTGGTGGGATTGTTTCTGGGGGAATGGGAAGAGACTCATAGGGTGCATGGTATTGACGACTACGTGTTTGTAGAAGGACTTCTTCCTCACTAGTGAGGAGGATAGTACGATCTACAGGATTGCTTGTATTGAGATATTGTCCCAACTGTAGTGGGGTAGGCTGCATGTTTTGTTGGGTGTTCATCACTCCTTGGTGTGGAATGGGGTTCTACAGCATAGTTGGGGGTGGTTGTTGCATGTATTATTGTGGGGCCTGCTGAGGGGCAGGCGGTGTTGGAGGATGTGGTCCATTCACTGAGTCTTTCATCCGTTTAAAATTAGCGATTTGAGGGCAATGATGAGTATAATGACTGAACTCACTGCAAAGGGCACAAAGGAAGTTGGTTCGAAGGTTATTGTTATTTTTCCCTTGATGCCTGTTGTTGTTTCCCCCCTGGGGGTTCTGAGTCCCTTGGTTCAGGTTGCCCCCAGTAGGTTGGTTCTGTTGGGGGTGATTTTCGCCTTGACCTGGGTTGTTATTGTTCTGTTTTTTCCTTTATTTTTGGCATTATTCGACTGATGAGTTGGATTTTTTGTATTCAGTTGTTCAAAATTTTGATATTGTTGAATTGGAGAGGGTTGAACAAAATTAACCCCAGTGTGAAGGTGTCCTGGTGGTGGAGCCATGGGCTGTGGAGGGCCAGGAAATGGAAAGTATGGATTATGTTGTGGTAATGATCTATAAGGTACATAGGAAGGCGTGGTTCTTTCGCTAGTACTTAGAGTATAAGATGAGGTAGAGGGAGTACCAGAACTTGTTTGAATAGGTGGGCGTATTGTGGGTGTCGACGGTGGCCCAGTGATGGGTGGAGGAAGGGTAACAGGGTATGGTTTTTTATAAGTGAGTGGAGGATAATAAGGGGATCCTCCATATGCCGACGGATATTGAGGTGTGCCATACATTGGTGGTTGTTGGGGTGGCAGATTGTGGTGTGTGGTGGTACCAATCAATCCATCTGCTGAGTGAGACATCCTAGGCTTATCTTGGCCAAATGGAAAGGGTCTTGGGAGATCAGGGAGTATTGTATACAAGTATCCTGATTGTGAATAGATGAGGTCATATTGTTGAGCCTTACTGATGGCTTCTTCTTCTGATTGAGGGAAGGTGGAAGCCACATCTTTACCGAGGAGACAGACAAGTGATCTGAGAAACCAATCGAGACATTGTTGTTTGGTAGTTTCTGCTCTGCACAAACTATGTTGTCAACGCCACTCGTGAATGTGATCAACGATATGTGTGGTTGAGGTTTGTTTAAAATCATAGAGTATTTCAAGACCATTGTCATGATGGATTGGTAATTGGAAGAAGGTCAAAAATGCTTTGGCTAGGGATTCGAAAGTCACATGGGACCCTGATTTTTCATCTACATACCATTCGGCTGATGGGACAGTGAGTGTGCGTTGAAATAATCGTAGTCGAATGGAATCATTCATAATTTTGTTGGAAGAGCACCATAAGTGGAAAGTCATGACATGGTTTGCAGGGTCATCTCCTGCCTTTCCTTCAAACTTGGGGATATCTGAAGGTAGTTTGGTAGGAATTGCAGGCCATGTGGGGTCATGCAATATAGGATCATTTGTGAGTTTGCTTAGGTCTGGTATGTTGAGAGAGGCCAAATATGGCATCTGAAGTGGTGGTGGAGGATTAGTTATAGCCATGGTGTGAGTGTTTTGTGAACCTAACCCTTGGGGGGGACTAGGTGGGTTTGTACTTCCCCCTTGAGAGGAAGTTGGCCACCCGCTTTCATGTAAAGGAGAGTGAGTGGGTGGTGGACCTTGGGAATTGGACCCAAGTAAGGTGGAACCAAGAAAAGTCGATCCCAAGACAGTGGCACTCATAGGGATGTGAGAAGGTGGAGCCAATGAGTTGGCAAGACTAGGAACTGCTCCTAGAATAGGAGGGAGGTTTAGCAAGCGTCTGGAATGACGGGGGTTTTTTGGGTCCCCTATGATGTCCGACTAGCTGAGTGGATGTGTGAAAATGGTGGTGAGAGTAATAAATAAACAAGAGCCTTTGTTGTAATTTTTGAACTTTACACGATATATATCAAAATCAAATGTAATCAGAAGTGCATCATACATAAAGTGTTTTGATAAAGAAACATATATGTGGATAGGTGGGTTTTGTCCACGTGGGGGAACAAAGAAAACAAATGCTCATGTCTTAAAATACATAATGTCCTTCCTCTCAAATAGCATTGGACCTTCCAATAGTACTCAACAGTGGGGTCTGAAGCCACCGGAAGAGGGACTAGTGAAGGATGAAGTAATCAGATATAATGAGGGGTAGAGGGTGCATATTCCGAAAGAGTTGGCGATATTTCCCAATAGCCACACAAAATTCGATCAAGGTGTAATTGCAACCCACAATTGCCACCTTGGTAGATGTCCTAAAATTTGGTCACTAGGTACCTCGGTCAAAGAGCGGCATTTAGATTTTCAGCCTAAGAAATGGGTCACGGGCTGGATCTCGTCCAAGAGGTGGGTGCGTCAAGGGGGGACGCACAAAACAACCGGACCTCGGCCTTCAACCCTTCATGGGTATCTCCCTGCCTTATGGTGTTAGGAACACTTGACTTGGAGGATTTAAAGTTCCCTATTTGACAACTTCTATTGTTTTGAAAATGTGAGAACCAGATAACGAGGAGTTATTTGGATGCCTATCCCCGAAATCCTACCTAGACTAAAAGATTTATTTTGGCACCTTCTATGGAGGAAAACTTAGTGAGTTTTTAGAAAAAAAATTAGATGTGGTTGTTTGAGAGATTGAGAGTGTGAGCCAACCTCGTTGAAATTAAGTGGGAGTTGATAGTTTCATCATGAAAAGGGTGGGGTGTTTTCATAATCCCTTTTGAGGAAACTTAATTCAACCTCCACGTTTCAAGATGAAAACTATGTGAGTGAGAAGTGACTTAGTGTGTGAACAAGTGAAAGTGTGCCATTTTTTTAATAATTTAGGTGTCACCTTGCTGCATGTGGACTTCGCTTGGTCCTTACAAGTGTGTGTTGATTACCTAAGTTATTATGTGTCATTGGTACAGCCTTGCGGAATTCAAAATTCCCTAGGAAACTAGCATGTGGACATGTGGGTCCTTTAGTATTCCTTTAACTCCCTGATGTGATTTAATCTAAGAAAGATTTGAAACTATCCTCGATTGTGATCATGTGGGCATGTATGGGCCCGTTACAAAACCTTTAAACTTCCCTAGTGATTTAATCTAAGAAAGTAATTTTCAACACAATCCTATCTTTGTAGCATGTGGGCATGTATGGGCCTATTACAATCTTGGGATGTGTTTGAAAAATAAACTAAGAGGAGTCCCAATGGGGTTGTTGTCCTCTCCTAATGGTTTAATCTTTTTAAGGGAGATGAAATTGTCCTACAACCTTTTTCTGATTCTCAAGGTCGCTTTGAAGCACGAGAAGAGCATACTCAACGATTGATATCCAATTTATGGTCCTAATGTAAGTTTTATGTGATTACAAATGATTCCAACTTATACTCTTAGTCAAAGCAGGCCATCCATGTGGAAAAATGAAAGCAAAAAAGGGAATAATGATTTTAAATCCCCTAAGTTCCTATATGTTTTGACTAATCCCTTTATATGGAGAGGGAACTAAGTGTGGTGCAAGTTACAACATGCTTGGAATCATTTTTTAAGAGGGATAGAGGCCTTCCACAAATTACAAAAAGGATTACAATGTGTATTTTTCTGCACAGGTGCGTAGGTCTCAGAGTAGACAGAGGTGCACTGAGTGCCAATGCGCAAACTGAAAAAGATTTTTGGGCGCATGTGCGCACGATGCGCGACTGTGGGCCAATAAACCTGCGCATAACTGTCACACAGCCATGAAGAAAATTCTGAATGAAATTCTCTCAACTTAGCTTTTAATTTGATGTTTTGCAGGTCAGCTTGGGCCGGTTATGGCACCTACAAGTTAAATAAACTGAAAGAAGAGCTAGAATAACCCAAATGGGGTAGGTAATTGATGCCTTTCCCCAGTGGAGTCGTCGATCTGTTGCGCCTCTTTTGTCACCTAAATGAGAAAAATAGAGGTTCTTACAAGCTTAGTTGGGTTAGCTAAGAAAGACAGCTGTAAAGGAAAGGGTTAGAAAAATAAACATAAAAGACTAAGCTAATAATTAAACTAGGAAAATATACATGCATTCTCATCCATGTGTCTCCTTCAACAATCATATCCGTAGTCGAGAGAGCGCTGAATCGATTAGGGTTTGACGTGCTTCGAGCCAGGATCGGCCGCCATGGCAAGTCAGGATGGAGGGGAGCCGCCGCCCCCTCCCTCCCCCTCTTCGACCTTCAACAAACTGATCACATCCTGCTCGAAGAAGACACCTCAAGGAGAATCCTCGAGCTTTGTAAAGCATTTGGAGGCCATCCCCGAAATCTGCCTCCCTCCGGAACAACCAATGAAAGTAGCAATCTCTCTCTCAGAGTGAGGTTTAGCCGGTCAGTTCATGGGGCTTTGACCTTCCACCAGAACAATCGATAACTGGATTCAGAGGAACTGGAGACCGTTAACAAAGAACAATGTGACCTGTTACTCCGTTGGCAAAGGCTTCTACATCTTCGAGTTCATTTCCCAGGAGGACCGGGACCTAATCTTCAGAAACGGCCCTTACTTCATGGGTGCACAAGGGATCTACTTGAACCGCTGGACCCCAAATTTCGATCCAGCCCTGGAGATCCCAAAGGACGTCCCGGTTTGGGTCAGACTCCCAAACCTCCCCATACACTGTTGGAACTCTGCATCGCTGCAAGCAATAGGGAACGGACTCGGCCACTATATCGACAAAGCAGACCCAAAAGATCAGTATTCTTGTGCCAGAATCTGTGTTGAAGTTGATCTAGAAGTAGGACTGCCGGAAGCAGTAAAACTGAAGGTGGGTGATTGGCAACACCTGCAAAAACTAGATTACGAACAGCTGCCATTTAAATGCAGAAAATGTCATGACTATGGCCACTTCCAGAGGAGCTGTCCCAAGGCCGCGCAGGAGAAAGAAAAGGAGGAGGGATGGCAACAGCCACGGAAAGGACGAGCAAAATCTAGAGGTCCTCAAACAAATAAACCAACCCCAATCCAAAGCATTCCAGGATCCCAGGGCAACACTAACAGCTTCAAAGATTTGGAAAACGAAGGGGAAACATCGCCCACATTCAGCAGCGATCAAGGAGCAGAAGGCAGAGGCAAAGAGAACACTGAAATCGAGGGAACATCGCATGCAGCTGGAGGCGAGGACTGTGGGGGGACTCAAGGCACGGAGGACAAAGAAAACCCACCACAAAGGAATGAAGCGGACCAGGGCAATGAAGAAGGCGAACTCTCTTCAGGAAACGAAACAGAAGGGACAAGTGAAGCCTGGGACTCCCCACAGCGACCAAGCAGAGGGAGGAAATCCAAAAAGGCGGAAAGAGAAAAGGAATCGTACAAAAATATCCTCAAAGGTGCCTATCCAACTCTCGAGCAGGTATTCGATGTGCGGCAAACAAGGAAACAGGCAAAGGTCTCCCATGGAGGCCGACCCCCACCTAAAAGTACTCAATGAAATTTACATCCTGGAACTGTAGGGGTCTTGGCAGCAAGATAAAAGAAGAAGCTATCAGAGATCTAATCAAATCCACAAGAACAGATGTCCTACTCATCCAGGAAACAAAAATGAGTCAACAAGACTCAGTAAAAATCCTAAAAAATGCATGGAAAAGCAACCAAGGTGTAACTGACAATGCCAGGGGCGCCTCAGGAGGGCTTTGCACCATGTGGAACACCACCAAATTCGACCTGCTACTCTCCGAGCTTCGCATGCATTGGACATGCACCCAACTACTCCACAAAGAATCCGGGCAAACGGTAAGTCTATTTAACATTTATGTACCTCAACACATTGATGAAAAAAGACTTTGTTGGCACTCTCTCCAAGATTTCTTATCTGAGCAGGATCTAGAAAATATTATCTTAGGAGGTGACTTAAACGTAACCCTCTCAGCTGAGGAAAAAAGAGGCGGGTCTATTGTAAGGGACCTTGCCCGAGAATGGGTGGAGGACCTGGTCTCCGCTTGGGAACTTATGGACATAAAACCCACAAGAGTGCGCTACACATGGACCAACAAAAGAGTAGGTCCAGGATACATAGCAGCCCGTCTTGACAGATTCTTAGTGCAGAGTTCTTTTCTGACACTTGGCCTCTCAACCTCTTCAGAAATCCTCCCTAATAGCACCTCTGATCATAAACCAATCACGCTGGAGATCAAGAAAGAGCTAAACCAAGGGCCCATCCCCTTCCGCTTCAATCCTACATGGATTCAAGACAAAGACTTCCGAAGCATAGTGATCAAAGTATGGACCACAAAAATTAAGGGATCTGCCTTTCATGTTTGGGAAGAAAAGCTAAAACGTCTCAAAACTGAACTAAAAGC
>JZKD02S1879638.1:295719-306696 GCA_000966675.3 Picea glauca
CAAGATTGATTTATATATATATATATATATATATATATATATATATAGGTCTACAAGTATATTTAAAAAGGGGTGCATGTGAAAAAGTGAAAAGTGAAATGGTGATTTCAAGCACATGGTTTTGGGGGTTTCGGGTATATTCCCATAGTGTTTGGGGTATTTTCCCATGGTATATGGGGTATTCTCCCATGGTATTGGGAATTAATTATTTAACGAATGGACATGTCCCTTCATGAAGGGTTATGAAAAAGTATAAAAAAGAGAAAGTGTGAGTGTGAAAAATGCATTAGCAAGGTCATCTTGGAATTTTCGTGATAAAAATTTTTATAGGATGTTTCAGACCTTGAAATTTGGAAGAGATGGAGGGTATATCTTGGTGTACATGTGGTATACCTTGAAATTTGGAAGAGATGGAGGGTATATCTTGGTGTACATGTGGTATACATTTCAAATTCTAGTTCGCTATACTTTCGAAGACATGCCCTATGGAATTTAGGGTTCTTGAATGCTCCTAAAATCAGTTTCAGACAGGTCAACTTGGCACTTTCACTATAAATTATTTTTGGGGTTGTTTCAGACCTCGAAAATTTGTTGAGACAGAGGAGAGATATTGGTGTACATGTGGTACAAATTCAAATGTTTTTTCATTATATTTTCGGAGATAGGTCATGTGGAATTTACGGCTCATGAATGATCCTCAAATCACTTTCAAACAGGTCAGCTTGGAACTTTCACTATAACTTGTTTTCTAGGATGTTTTTGTTGATGTTTTGGTAGCTGCGAGAGGTATTAACCTCCATGGATAAACCTTTGACTAAAATAGAATATTTTGGAAGCAAGAGAAAACCTAAACATATGTGTGAAAACCCTAGAAGACAAGTCGGCTCAGCAAAATAAGTAATATTGAAGTATTATATGTAGAAAAGGACAAGGCGGCCCTGCTTGAAGAGACACCTATTCACCTGGTTAGATTAGTATAAATAGAATTCACTTTAGCTCATTTGGAAAAACACACACACACACACACACACACAGTTGGTGTGCATATCTTAGAAGTGCAGTAGCAGCATAAGTAGTGTGCAAGTCTAGAAGAGGAGTAGCAGTAATTGCAGTGGTGCAGCACACTCTTGTTCAGACTTTTTGGTACTCTTACTTGTGCGCTACCTTGGAGAAGGTGCACTCTCTCATTTTATCTATTGGTTCTACTGTGGCTTCCCAGAATCATTCTATCTAGCAAAGGTTAAGGTGCTCGGGGGTGGCTTTGTGCCTATGGTTGGGTGACAATGGTGTAGCATTGTCTATGGTAAATGAGCACAATATTCTAATAGTTTCAACACTTGAAATTTTGTAGAGATGGAGACTAGATATTTTTGTACATGTGGTAAAAAATTCAAATGTTATTTTTCTATAATTTCAAAGATACTCCATGTGGAAGTTAGGGTTCATGAATGCTCTTGAAATTGGTTTCAAATAGATCATCTTGGAACTTTAACTATAACTTAGTTTATGGGATGTTTCATACCTTGAAACATTTTAGAGACAGAGTATATAGCTTAGTGTATATATGGTACAAATTTCAGATGTTGGTTCACTATATTTTCGGAGATATGCCATGTGGAAGTTAGGGTTCCTGAATGCTCCTAAAATTAGTTTCAAATAGGTTAGCTTGTCATTTTCACTATAAATTCTTTTATGGGACTCTTATTAATGTAAAAACTTTATAGAAGAGAGGATACATACAAAATTACCTCAGGTAAAAATTTTAGAATAAAATTTGGAAAATTGGATACATGGCATGTTGTACAAGTTCATCCTTGGGAAGAGGCCAAAAACAACAAGCTTTGAGAAAGTTACCATTTGCAAATTCAAATTTTGGTAAGACGTGGTAAAGGAAAAATTAATGAGAAGACCTGGTGAAGGAAGAAACAATGAGTAGACCTAGTGAAGGTAGAAGCAGCAAGCAGACCTAGTGAATGCAGAAGTAGCAAGCAAACTTGGTGAAGGTTGGTGCAGCTCACAAAAAAAGATTGGTGTCTCTTGCTAAGTTGGTGCTTACAAGTGGGTATTGGTGTCTCCAATACATTGGTGTCTATGAATGTATGTAAGAGTAGGTTTGTGCTACTCAAACAAAGATATTAGTGTATGTTCCTAAGTTGGTGCTTAGCGGTCGGGATTAGTGTCTCTAGTATATTGGTGTCTACAAAGATTTGTAAGAGTAAGTTGGTGCTACCAGGATTTGTACCAATGAGGATTGGTGTCTCTAGTAGCTTGGTGCCTACAACTTTTTTTAACAGTAAGTCGGTGCCTACAAAGAATTATAAAGAGAAGTTTCATGGTTTTGTCCCAAAATGTTTTGCACATAAATCTTGTGTTCCATGTTTCGCAATTAATAGATCTCATATGTGATTGTTTTATTATGGTTGATGAATGTTTGAAAAATAAAAATAATGTCTTATATTGATTCAACCCCCTCCCTCTCAGTATAAGTGTGTGCTCAATTATAAGTAAAAAAATATTTCCTTTGCAACATATAGAAATTCAACTTCTAATCCCAAGGTATGAGTGTGCATCAATAAAAATAATAGAACATTGTTTTGTGTGCTGGAAATCTGAAAAAACTTGAAATAAAACTAACATGTTTTTGGGTGATGTGGGATTTTCAAAACCCCAGGGATGCTCTTGCATCAAACTCCATTGGTTGGAGACTTTCATGATCTTCTACTCATGAGGTATGTTTAGAAAATTCGTCAAAGGAATATGGTCCTACAAGTCAACCAAAGTTCATCTTGTAGAATCCACGATGCCTCCTTTGAATCTATATCCTTCCATTTAATTAGATACTACTTTCACTCCTTGTTCCTTGTTTTGCAATCACTCCTTTCTGCTAACACCTCTTCAAACTCCTATTTCTTTTTATTGGAATTTGTTTATGCCAATATACCACTTTCTCTTTCTCAACTACCTTTGTTTCTTCATGGTATTCACGATACTCATAAATATATGCAACATTAAGAGTTGGTGAAATGTCTATGTCATTTGGTATGTCCAACTTGTATGTATTATCATAAATCTTCCCAAGGATTTTTCATGGCTCTATATTCTTATATTTAAACTTGCTATATGTTCATTTATAAAATAACTTCTTCCTCACATGAAACATCATTGAATCTTCTTTTGCAAATGCATTCATTCTCCTTTTTCGATTTATATTCTCCTTGTACTTCTCATTATTTTGTTGCAACTATTTCCTAATATCCTCATGTACATATCTCATGTACTCTACAAATATTTATGCATTTGCATTGTTCACATGCTCTGTGACCGACAAACTCACCAACTATGTCACTACCTTTGGTGATCTTCCATTCACAATTTGAAAACTTGTCTTCCTTGTAGATTTGTTCACTAAATTGTTATAGGTAAATTGATCCCATACTAACATCAAATCCCATTGCCTTGGTTTTTATCCTACCAAACATATTACCAAATTACCAAGACTTTTATTCACAATATCTATTTTCCATATATATGAGGGTGATATGCTAAACTAAAATATAATTTAAATCCCAACAACTTCCATAAGGTTTTCAAAAAATGACCTAGGAATTTGGTATCCCTATTTGAAGCGATACTCCTGGGTAACCCATGCAACTGAACACTCTATTGAAAGAATATAACAACAACATTCATAACATTGTTTCTCTTCATGCCTACAATAAAATGTGACATCTTTGAAAATATATCCATAACTACCATTATGGGATCGTTATTGTTGTAAACCTAATGAAAGTTTTCACGAAAAAAGCTTGGCTGGCAAGTTGGATGGATAAAAATGATTCATATTAAAATTTAAAACAACACAAGAGAATGATTAATTAAAAACAATCTAGTACTTCACGAAATTATAGATGGGATGGTTATGGTGTGGATTCCAACATCAAATTGGGAATTAAGTGGTGGATCTATCATACATAAGCGCATCGAATGATAGAGAAATATTGATGATCAACATCTTTTGTTGATTACGAAGGATGAATGTGTAGGTTTTTACCAAGGATTTAGGTCTCTGCAATATGAAACCACCATAACACATGGCTTAAATATATGAATTATGGAGGATGGAAAGTAGTTTTTGAAACCACTAATCTTGCCTCCACAAACTGCGTTCAAAGCCCAAGTTGGTTTCAAAAGTATTAATAAATGATTTCTTTGAGGAAGTCAATGGTCCTCTCACCATAACCAAAAGCTAATGAAAATAGGACACATGGAAAGATGACAAAACACTAATTAATAAAGACAAATTATTTTGGCATAAGAGAAGGATTGAGGCATAAAATTGTATTTAATATATCGGTTGATAAAGCTCTATTAAAGAGTTGCAACTTTGTAGCTTGTTGAATTTCAATACCATAGTTCAAGTCTCATTTGCTACATTACTATTTAGAAATTGCAATTTATTTAGGTAAGCGTATTTCTCCTTCTTACCCTCACTTTTGAATTTCTGACATTGTCCTTTTGATCTCTATGGAACCTCAAAACAAGCATGTTAGACATGCTAAGATTGTCACCTTATCATCTAAATTTGAAAGCATTGTTGATATTAACAAGGATATTTTTTTACCCTTGATCACTATAGAAACCCCATATCATCTTTGGAAACCTATATTTGGAAATTTTCATGATGTTCATGATTGAATCCATGCCTGGGGTAGTGATTTGGATAGCATTTGAAAATTCCATGATTCACATGATTGAATCCCCACCTAGGCAAGTGATCTGGCTAAGGTCATTGTCCCTACAACATACGTTTTCCATGAATTTGTTTCTCTTTGCACCTAACTTTATGACCCCTCCAAACGATTATTCTTGTTTGATGATGGATCTTGGGTGATTTTTCCAATAACACCGATTATGATTTCCCACATTTTTATTCTCCTTGAAATTTTTGTTCTTCTTAATGATGAAACCCTATCCATTGGATTCAAATCCCTCACCTTCATTCAATTGAATGATCTTTTAACCCACTATTTACCAAAAGTGGCCACCATTCTTGAAATTTCTCTTCACTTTCAAGCCTTCATACTGTCTAAACCCTCAAGAGAATTCATTTCAATGATGTGAATCATTCTAGGGTATGACGATGACACTTTTGATGAAATTTTCCTAGGTATGATGGAGAAGATTTTTCCACCATTAAAGACACCTCATGTGAAGTACAATTATGTTGAGTATCTTCCTGATGCCATCCATAAACAATTCCTCTAGTTGTCCACATTCAAATATTTCAGATATTAGTCTTACTTGGTGTATCTTCTTTTGTATTTCTATTTAGTCAATTTTGAACATTTGAATTTAAAGAAGCTTAATCAAGAATCAAATCTCCATCTAGTAACAGAATGAACACCTATTGTAAGAAATCATGCTAAGAATGAGAAATTTTAGACTTTTGTTAACAAATTGTGCACAATTCGTATAATATTCTATGATTATCATCCCTCTAGAATATTTCTATAATGCCAAAAAATTCTCCAACTAAGCCCCGATACCGAAGTAGGATATTGGTATATCTTTGAAGACCATGCCATTATTAGAGTCTATGGAGCTAAGGTTCAACCATTCCTTGTACTAGTCTACCTACATCTAATAACATTTGCATTAGAGTATATCAGTAAAAGATTAAATTCCAATCAAATACATTTTATTCCAAGACACTAAAATACTTCTTTTGCCTTGCCTACTGAGTTGTTTTCTTTCAGAGTTAAAAATAAATTAGCTTTCACTATTGTTGAAAAAATGTAGAATCTTTGATATTTGAATCTGGAAAGGTATGGAAGTATGATCCTCATCATGTAATCTCTATTCTAAGGATTTTCATAAAATTTTCTCTAGACAACCATCATACAAATTTAAAAATGCAAAGATTAGCTAATAAATAAAGATGGAGAAAAGTTTAAGTTCTGCAAGATAATCAAATGCAGTTAAAGGAAAAACCAAAGGTGAAGAGAATCAATTCAAAATTCAACAAAGTAACAAGATGATGTCCTTGAAGTGGTGGTTCTTAATTGTGAACAACCTTCAAGTGAAGTAGAATTGGTTGTGAGATCAATAGCCTCCATGGTTGTTGATGCAATAAAAATTAGATCAAAGGTAAAAAAAATAAATAGAGTTATTGATTGATACACCTAAATAATATGGATTCGAAAATAAAAGAATGCAAGAGGGAGAATCAAGTGAGCCTATTATTTAGAGATCAATTGAGCCTATTCAGAAGAAGACTAGGTTGGAATATTTTATGACACAAATTGAAGCAAAAGATAGTTAGAATATCTTACAGACCACTTCCTCTTCTGATACAATTGTTATCGATCAAGAAGATGAAGCAAATGAAGATACACTTTTTTGGAGGAAAACTCAAAAATCAAGTTTTTATAACCCTTGTGATGATGGTCACAAATGTCCCAATGACTTATAAATAAAAAACTATTATAAAAGAGGATTTATATGGAGAAGGAACTTAAAAAATTAAGACTAAAGAAAGTTTGACACAAATTGATCTAGAGATTTTCTTTGAAATATCCATGGTTAAGCTGCAATCCAACTTCTTACAAAAATTTAGTATTCTCATACTTTCCTTGAAGGGCCATTAGTTCCAAGATTTTTTATGTAGATGATCATAATAGAGGAGAGTTTGACACAATAGTTTTGCAATCTAAGGTAGGAATGAATGAGTATGAGTTCAAAGCTCATGAATATGACATTACACAAATTATATTTTATTTGAAGCAAATGCATGTGATTGATAATATAGAATAGAATAAACAAACTAGTGATGTGGTATCTTGACAATGAATCCAAGCTATTGTTGATGTGGGTAAAGTTGGGACATTAGGAAAAAGTGCAGTGAGCAGTAGCAACAGTGATTGCAGAGGATACATTTCATATTTTTGTTGCACAAGGTTGTGCAAAACCTTCAACTAGGGGGTAATGATGGGCCTATATAGTGCCCATCTAAAGAGACCATCAAAGATATGTTTTTTGACTACTATGTACCTAAGAACTCACCTTTTTTACCATGCCTAATACTAAATGTGGTTGTTTTGCAATTTGGTCAATGAATGATTTTGAGTTTGAGATGTGATGAGTAATGTTTATGTTTTTTCCTAAATTCATGATAAAAGGTGTGTGTGTAGCCTAACCTCCATAGGTCGAACTAATCATGGATGGATGGAGATCCCAACCCATGGAGAAAATCAAGGAATCATGTCCCCACTTACCACCAAATATGTTGCCAAGAGATTAAAGAGACACTATTTTCAAACTTAGACTTAAAGGATCCAAAAGAAAGCTAATAAAGACAAGGATTTTGAATGAAGGAATGTTGGGGAGAAAAGCCCCACAATCCCTCCTTGATTTAAGGATAGGACTGAGCTTTCTAGAAGTATAAATATACCTCAAGGATTAGCCTTGAGGAGGAGGAAGTTGGATAGAAAATTGAAGTATATTTTGTCATTTTACTGAAATATTTTGAAGACTAGGGGCTATGCTCCATGAATATACTTATTGTGATTAATCATTAAATATGTTTTCCTTCTCATCTCATTAGTCTTTTCAAGTACCTTGTGTTGCTTGGGTAGGGCCTACTCAAGAGGGATCAAGGACCCTTATGTAGTTTCCATTTTAGGTTTTTGTGTTTTTAGCTTCATCTTTTAGTTATTTCCATATAATTAAATCAACACATCATTATATTCATGATTGTAGTGTAGTTTTGTTTCACATACCAAAATTTGTAAATTCATTCTGCTTCTTGTAGATGTTGTTACAGTTTTATAGGAGCTAAGTAAGATTGTTTTACTAGGATTGTAATTTCATTCCCATATAATTACAACATGTTTTAATCATATCATTAGTTTTAGGAAGAGTTAATAGGTTATTTGAATCTTTCTTATTTTTCCTGCAAACTTCCTATAGAACTGTTAACAGTTCTTGTAGGATAGTTCAGATTAAAATCTCTTGCATTCATTTCACTTCATTCATGATGGCTCTTAATGTTAATGATATGGTATTAGGATATGGTATTTCATAAGGAGTTAGGAGCTCAGATAGGAACAAATATTTCTAGAAATTATCATAGTTTCATTTAGAAAATTCAATTATGTTTCTTAGATTAATTTCCTTTATGCAATTAGATCAATTTCCTTTCAACGATGTGTGATTTTACTTCAGCAATGTATGATTAGAATAATTTCCCTTCAACAATGTGTGGTTTCAATTATTGTCCATCCATTTCATTCAATTTACTTACATACTTTCTTAAGTTATTTACCCCATTGTCGAGTGCTCATAGTAAGACATAGGGTATCATCAGTCCCATCCAATAGATAGATGCATAAAAGAAAGCAATGTATTCTACATATATTTTGCATGGTACCTCAAAAGTTTGTATGAACCCCAAGTTGATAATTAAATTACAAAGATAAGGAAGTGATAGAATTGTTAACCCAAGGCCCACCAAGTGGAAAACCTCCTTTTACAATATAACAAATGTAAAAAAATGAGACAATCGTAAAACTAGGTCTCCTTGGTATAAATATAGGAGACCAAAGGTACAGTTTCAATTAAAAGGTCTAGCCGAAAGTACTAATATAACAATAGAAACAACAACTAAATATCTAGGGATTTACATGGGGATTTTTCTAGGGACTTAACACCCCATCTCTTTAGTGATGAAAACCAAAATACTTGCTCTATAATGTAAGGGAAGAGGAAGAGGAAGAGGTGTGTGAACCCTTAACCCCTACTTTATTTTTTTTGTAATTTTGAATCTCAATTGTTCACCCTCTAGTACAATCTATCATAAATACCTAATCTCAAATATAAAGTCTCACATCAATCCCCAATCCCATCCACTCACATCCTAAATACCAAATCAAGAGAAAGAATCTACAAGTTGAAAAAAAATCGAAGCAAATGAGATGACAATGAATCTTACCTTTTGTGTGGAATATTCAATAGATATACTAAAGGGCCCTTAAATATCCCTTGCATGCTCATGTTGTGTGGCCCAAAATTCTCTCATATCTCTACCAACACAATCAAACCAAATGAAATAGAAGTGACCTATTTTTTCACTTTATGTTAGAAATGTATATATAGTGCGATGCAAAATTCATTTGTTGTGTTGCTTGTTTTTTTTTCAAATATACAAACATTTGCATTGAATTTGGTTCAAATTTGCATCATCTTACCAACATAAATGTGGCGCAACACAACATGAGATGCAACTATAACACATAGTGATACATGCCTCGATGTGGTGTTTATGGATTAAAGGAGATACAAATACTAACACAAAAATGAGTCCAAAAAAACACAAAAAATAGACCCAAAAAAACAAAAAAATAAGACCAAAAAAACATGAAAAAAGGACATGGATCTTACGCAAGGTTAACAAGAAATATGCGACACAAATTTGTTACACTATATCCCTGTATTACAATAATGTCTCTTGATCCTAAGCACCCTTTACCTCCCATTTATCCCCCCTCCTAACTCCTAAAGTATGTGATTCTAATTCCCATAATGATCAATCACATTTTCTTTTATTTATTGTGAAGTCAGATCTTCAACATTACATAGACATCTCCTTTGTCCCTACACATCATTACCACCATGGTCACAATCCAACCCATCTTCTTTTAGATCTTTCCATAGGTTGTATGATGTATCTACCCAAATATTTGTCAATGTATACTTTATTCTCACTCTTTCAAATATGATTGTGACTACAAGCAAATTTTTTAATTTGTTTTTAATGGTGTGATAGTCATCGCTTTACCTCTATATTTGTCAATGTATTAGCTACATTATTCTCCCCCTTTCAAATGTCACTGTGACTATAATCAATTTTTGAAATTTGTTTTAATAGTGTGCTCTTTATCACTTTATTATATATTTTGCACATTACCTTAGAATTTTTTACGAACCTTGGGTTGATAATTTAAGTACCAAGCTAAGGAAGTGGTAGTATTATTGTTTTTATTCCAAGTTCCACCAAGGGGAAAACCTCCTTTTACAATAGAAAAAATGTACAAAATGAGATGATCCTAAAACTAGGTCTCCTTGGTATATATATAGGAGACCAAGGGTACAATTATAATTAAAAGTTCTAGCTAGCAGTACTAATATAACAATAGAAATACAACTACTCAATATCTAGGGATTTACATGGGGATTTTTATACGGACTTAACACCCCATCTCTTTAGTGTTTAAAACCCAAATATGTGCTCTATAATGTAAACCTCTTACAATATTGTTATCATATATGTGTTGCGAGAAGCCCTAAATCCTTGGGGAGCTAAAAGATTGTGATTTGAGGATATAAAGCTATGATCAATCCCACTAAAATCATTAATATGATAGGTAAAATTAGTGTGCATGCATCTAGGCTAGGGGGTGTTGCAAAATTCACTACTTAGCAAATTGAATGGTGGTTATTTTTCTTTTTTCGTATATTAAACTATAGTGTAGTGTATTAGCCTGAAAAGAAGATATAGGTTTTAGGGAGGATGTATGCATGTCTAATTGCTCATCTACAATTGGTTTCATGGAGTAATAGTATAACATATTTTCATACACTAGCAATAGTAAAAGAAGAATTAAAAAATAAATCACAAATTGATACAACTTACCTCATAGAAGCAAAGAGGCTAGGAAAAATAATTGATCACAAAGATAGATTGATCCGTGTCAAAGTAAGTTGTAATGACCATAAATACAGCATACTTAGTAAATCTCTGAGCTTAAAAGGGTCGGGAATATTTATAAATGAAGACCTCATTCCCGAAGACCAAGTTGAATTATGGAAGTTCAAAAGGTAAAAGAAGCCAGGAAAGAAGGAAAATGGGCAATAATTAGAAATCGAAAAGCTATTGTTAGGGATAGAAACCAGAAGGATAATAATAAATAGGAATTTGGG
>JZKD02S1879638.1:323489-347869 GCA_000966675.3 Picea glauca
GTTTCAGTATGTTGTTTGAGTTATTTGAAATAAACTATGTATATAATTTATCTTCAAACAAACTCAAGGATAACTGTAAAAAAAACTTACACACTCTTATACTGGATTAGTTTCAGTATGTTGTTTGAGTTATTTAAAATAAACTATGTATATAATTTATCTTCAAACAAACTCCAGGATAACTGTAAAAACTTACACACTCTTATACTAGTTTTTAGCTAAAATTTCATGTCAGACTCAAATGATCTGGAATAGACACCTAATAGACCCCTGAGCTGACTGACTGCCTGTATTGTGAGAAAAAATATATATCAGATACATGTATAAAGAAAATGTTTTTCCAGAAAAAAATATATATATCAGAGATATAAAGAAAATGATATATACAATATGTATGCCACTCAATACAATACAGTGATATCAAGTTTAGCTAAAATTTCATGTCAGACTCAAATGGTCTGGAATAGACCCCTGAGCTGACTGACTGCCTGTATTGTGAGAAAAAATATATATCAGATACATGTATAAAGAAAATGTTTTTCCAGAAAAAAAACATATATATCAGAGACATGTATAAAGAAAATGATATATACAATATGTATGCCACTCAATAGAATACAGTGATATCAAGTACTAATTCTGGTGTTGTGAAACTGTACTGTGTGTTGTGGGTTTCAGATCCATGGTATCAGCTGGGTATTTTGCTTGCTGTAAGTTTCAATGGAGGATATATTCTGGGATTCTCGAATCTTATCATGAGACCTCTGGGATGGATATGGGGCACAGTGAGCTTGGCTGTCCTAGCTGTTTTTTCACTCTATGCAAGTTTGTTGATGGCAAATCTGCATATTATAGATGGCAGACGGTTCATCAGATACAAAGATTTGATGGGTTTTACTTTAGGTGGACAAGTGTTGTGTATATTATTAACACTAATAAATTCATTGCAGAGATTTTTTGCAGTCTGTTGCATGAAGAGAGGTGGTATTTATGGAGGATTTTGAAAATCTGGTGTTGCAGGAAGGAAGATGTCTCATATAACGATCGTTCTGCAGTTTCTCAACTTCGTTCTGGGGAATGTGGGATTCCTGCTGCTCTCAGGAAGAGCTCTCAAGGTAGTCTCATGACTTATTATGCTTTTCTATAGGTGTGATATAATTACATAAAAATTGGGAGTAAGTAGTCATGAATGAACTGTTTCTTAACTCATTCTTGCTCCAGATTTGTATTTAGCTAGTGTGTATGCTTCCTAATAGCAAACCTTTTAATTACAACATCTGGTTATTCTTTATTCTTTAGTTGCATAGCTATATATTATCATCCATCCATCAAGCATGGTTTTATGATCATTTTCTACAATCACAATTATTATAATGATTTGGTTATATAATGATTTGGTTATATAATCATTGGTGAAATTATAATTGTTTAAATTGCATTTTAAATGCATAAATAAATTCAGTATATTAAAAAAATTTTAGATTCTAAGTTTATGCAAATATTACAATTGAAATTTACAATTCCAGCAATTTAGACAAAATTGATTTAAAATACAGCCCACAATACTCGAAAACATCACACTTTCATCTTCATAAAAATGGCCTTCATAAAAATGGCAACACATATATTTAGGCGTTGTATAACCTAAAAGCCCACGATGGGGCAAGAAGAATTCCGGGGTACTCGAACGCCGAATCTGTCGCGATGAATTAGGACTACAAAACTAACTAGATTCGAAGTGAAATGACTGCAATCGTTTTCAGCCACTTTCTCAATAATTAAATCGTAATTGTCCAAGGTAATTCACAAACTTTATATTTTATTTACCAACCTTGACCAATTTTGTATTTTTGTATTTTAATTGATAAATTTTATATTTTATTTGCACAAACTTTATATTTTATTTATCAACCTTGACAAATTTTGTATTTTTGTATTTTAATTAACAAATTTTATATTTTATTTGTTGATGGTTACTAGTAACAACTACATTAATATTTTATATATGTTTAATATTTTATATATGTTTTACTTTGTTGTATTTTTGTATTTTAGTCGACAAATTTTATATTTTATATATGTTTTACTTTGTTGTATTTTTGTATTTTAATTGAAAAAAATTATATTTTATATATGTTTTACTTTGTTGTATTTTTGTATTTTAATTGACAAATTTTATATTTTATTTGTTGATAATTACTAGTAACAACTACATTAATTTTATATTTGTTTTACTTTGTTAGTAATCATTAGTCACTATATTAATACTTTATATTCCATTTGCCATTTGTCCGTTAATCATTATTAACAATTAAATTAATACTTCTTATTTTATTTGTGAGATGGTTACTAGTAACCATTGTATTAATATTTTTTATTTTTTATTGGCTAGCTATATTAATATTTTATATTTTATTTATTTGTTGGTTATTAGTGGCTACTACATTTCTATTTATATTTTATTGGTTTATTGGTTTTTAGTGGCAGCTATATTAATAGTTAGTATTGTATTAATATTTTTTATTTTTTATTTTTTATTGGCTAGCTATATTAATATTTTATATTTTATTTATTTGTTGGTTATTAGTGGCTACTACATTACTATTTATATTTTATTGGTTTATTGGTTTTTAATGGCAGCTATATTAATAGTTAGTATATTTATATTTATAGTTGGTTTTTAATGGCAGCTATTTATATTTTATTGGTTTATTGGTTTTTAATGGCAGCTATATTAATGGCAGCTATATTAATGGCAGCTATACTACATTAATACTTTATATTTTATTTTATTTTTGTTCCTTATTAGTAGCAACTACATTTATATTTTATATTTTATTTGTTGGTTGGTTATTAATAGAAATTAAATTAATACTTCATATTTTATGTATTCTTGGTTACTAGTAACAACTACATTGATATTTTATAGTTTATTTGTTGATTGATTATTAGTGGCAACTACATTAATATTTTATATTTTATTTGTCTAGTGGTTACTAATGGCAACCAAGTTAATACTTTATATTTTATTTGTGGTTTGGTTACTAGTAGCAACCACATTAATAAATCATACTTTATTTGTCATTTGATTACTAGTGGCAACTAGATTAATACTTTATCTTTTATGTGTCAGTTGGTTACTAGGAGCAACTATATTAATATTTTATTTAGTTGGTTAATATATATTTTAGTTGGTTGGTTACTAGGAGCAACTATATTAATATTTTATTTAGTTGGTTAATATATATTTTAGTTGGTTGGTTACTAGTAACAACTAGATCAATAATATTAATCTGTGAGTATATGTTGATGTGTGTATATTTAGTACATACTTTAAAAATATATTAATATATTGAATATGTGTTTATCTACATGTATGACCACATTAATATTATTAATGTGGTTGTTGCTAGTAAATGGATTTGTCATAAATATTTGTTCTAAATATTTATGACCCAATGAATTTACTTTTCAAAATTGTATTGACAAACTTTATGTACTAAATATATTTGTTATAAATGTTTAATCTAAATCTTTATAAAGAAATAAATTTAATGGGGAGACAAAACCACATGTTTTAATTTCCAAAAGAAAAGAAAAAACTTTATTTTTAAAAGTTCACATATGTTTTAATGAAAAATGCTAATTTTTTTTTTATGATTCTAACTTTTTCCATGTTCTTCATTGAAATTTAGTCAAAGAATCTTTCTCAAAATTGCAATTTTGGATAAATGAAATTGTTGTTTTTAATGCAAAAATGGATTCAATGTCCTTAAATACCCTCCTCATCCTTACAAATTGCAATGTTAGCATTTGATCTTATGCTAAAAATATTAGTTTCCCTTCCCATTATTTTGAATAGTTTGTAGAACTTTTACACTGTTTTTTTTTAATAATTTAGAATATATTTAGACATAGACCATTTACTCCTTAAATTACAATTAAATTAATATGACTAATAAAAATATTAGATAGATAAGTTAATTAGATGTTATTAAATAAGGTAGGTAGGTCATGTGGATAGCACAACTACCTTACAAATGAAATAAAATGATATTATTTCCATTGTATCAAATGGTTGCATTGTAATAAAAACATATATTTTAAGTGAATTCATTTCTAACTTATCTCTCGTCTTGTTTCATGTGCTCAAAATCAAAGGTAACCATGGGTGCATGCCATTTGTTATCATCATTAAGATATAACTTGTTATGATCCTTAATATATGAAGGATATATTACAAAATAATAATTGATCCTACTCAATAATAAACACAAAAATATAAAGAATTCCTTTAAGGTAAGGCAACACCACAATTGCTCCTTATGAAAGGAATCCCTTCACAAGCTATGCTTGTTAAAATACAAATTCAACATGCCCAATACCAATACAAATTCAACATGCCCAATACAATGGTATGCATGTGTATATGCATTCTTTCAATAGTATTCCCAGGGGCTTGTGCTAACTACCTCTCATTATTACAATTATTACCACCAACTACCTAGTGGGTCTTATTCATGGGCACATCTTAAGGACTTTACTTGCACTTTAAGGAAGGTTTGATTCCCATAGGTTTTAAGGTTTTACTTGGCACCTTAAGGAATGTTTGATTCTAACAAGTTATATTAGGCACTTTAAGGTATCAATAGGCATATATAGAGGTCGACACTTTAAGGAATGTTCTATTTGCACATGCTTTACGGCACTTTATGGTATCCACCAGAAAAATTAGTGATTGGCTCTTTAAAGTAGTCATGGGCATATCCATAAGTAAGGGTCGAACTTATGGCTATGGTTTCATTTCCACGGGTTTTACTTGTCACTTTACACTATCCATGGACATACTATAGGTAATGCTCAAACTTATAGCAAAAGGAAGGTATGGCACCTAATCATATTGTGAACCCAAGCCTACTCCCTATTATCCTCAAGGCCTATCCCCATTCCCTTCTCAAGTTTTTCCATTTAAGAGCACCCATATTGCCCACCCTCAAATTTAGTAAAAGTTTCCACACCATTGGTCAAGGTTTCAACACTGTAGATTTTATCTCACACCTTAGGTGAGGGTTGAATTTATGAAAAGTAAGTTGTTATCTTAGTTGCCATATATTTTGTTTGTTTATGATGGGGAGATGATGTTTCATGCCTTATTTTCAATATGGCACCACTTTCATGTTGCAACAAACCAAAGGGGCCAACAAGTGGATGTAGGATCACGTAAGGCAACCAAAAAGTGCCAAGGTAAGAGCAATAAGCATGTAGTCTTATATTACTATCATAATAAGGTCATAATGTGTACCAATGTTGTTATGCATTTCTTTGTTCAGACTATGAAGTAAACAAACATTACAACACTAGATGTCAGATGAAAAAACTCATCATCTAAAATGCAAGGTGTTTCAAGAAGGATGGTTTTAAATACCATTTTTCTAATTAGCAAGAAGGATAGAGAGAAATCAAAAGGAAAAAACAATACCACTCAAGTTGACAATAGAAATAAAATTTTCACACATTGTGAGATAGGTGGAAATCAGAGGAATAAGTGTTGGGTACTTCATACTCTGCTTCATCCCAAGAATAGGAAGGGAAAATCTAAGGGGAATAGGCCTAGAATGAAGGAAAATAAGTGGAAGATTTGATAATCAACTTGGAGAAAATGAAAAAAGAAGAAGACATGCCTTCTCTAGAAGAAGTATGTAGTGATGATATGTTTACAAAGGGATATTTTTCACTATTGCAACTAGATATCAACAATAAATCTTGTTGGAGTGAATTTGTGAGATCTAGCAAGAGTTGGTTTTTTCATTTGACGGGTATTTTATATGCCTCATTAACCAAAGAGACATTGTTAACTAAAGGATGAGGTGTATGAGAAAACAAAGAGTTACAAGGGTAACAAAACCTCAATTAAAAATTGTTATATGAATATATAGTAAGCACACGATGACACAAGCATGGGCAAGGCTCAAGGAAGAACAAATCATCTTAAATAACACTAGTGGTAACTCAACATACAAAGCAGGGGTAAGCCTTGTCAAAAGGATAGACCTACATTAAACCAATATGGGAAAAATCTATAGAGGTAGACCAACATTAGTGTTTTAGATTCGATAGACTCATAAAGGAGAAAAACTTGTGAGAGGTGAGCTTTAGAAATGAACCCAATGACTTTTTCAATTTTCAGCAAGACTTTGTTCAACAAATTGACTTAACAAAGGTAAGGCAATGTTCTTAATGGTTTGATTTGAAAGACTACTATTAAAGGACTAGGCTCTAGAAAGTGTCTAAGTTTTGTGGGATTCAGAAATGCAAAAGTAAGCTATTGTTAAACTCATAAAATGCAACCAAAGTAAAATATTGTTAATCTATTAATCAACACAATGTTGTGGCCTACAAAATTGGTTAATTTAACACATGTACTAGGCCACATAATGGATAAAACATCAATGTTTTGGGGGTAATTAGTTTTACATTATGGATAAAGATGGGATAACCCAGGAGCCCATCATATCCCTGGAATTAAAGGTGTGCACAACCTCATGCAAAAAGGAAGGAAAAGGGACAAAAGGTGAATCGCAATGATTTAGCTACTAACTACTACTTAGTCATCCTTCTTCTTTGATTCTTCTTTATCTGTTGTTGCCGTTGATTTTGTCTATTCATTGTTGGTGTCGATTTTGTTTTTTATGTTACTTCTATTGATTCCACTTCAACCTCCATTGTTGCTACCAATCATATTTCAATTTCAGTAGTTTCTAAATCAATCTTGAGTATTGTTGCAACTAATGATTTTTCCTTCGGTATTGTAGTGGTTGATGGCTATGTGCTCATTCTTGTTGCTACAAATACGTCTTCCCTTGGTGGTGGGGACTCTATTCTTGCTTCCCTTACTATTGGTGTTTCTTCTTTTATTGTCAAGGAATTTGGAGTGTCCTTCACCCTATGTAAATAGGGCACAATTTGGCCTTGTAAAGTTATGCCCTCCTCCATAGAAAGATATGTAGCATAGAACTCAATCCTTAGATCATAGGCTATGGGGTAGGTCTATTTTTCTTTGTGGTGATAGCCTAAAAATTTTACAACCTCCTTCCAACTAGCCTTCTTAGAATCAATGTTAGGTTTGTTTGACCTTCTAAAGTAGGGAATAGAATGCAACGAGAAAGGGAACCTGCACTTTTGACCTATCTAATTGGAGGTAATTTTCAAATACCTTCAATGTATAGTTTAGTTGTGTAGAGAGTTATCTTTAGCAAAGGTAATGAGTACAGTTCCTTCTACTACAATTCTTATGTCAATGTCTATATATATATATCAATGCTTCCTCGACATAAGTATTGATGAGTATGTTGCATTATGTTGGAGCCTCTAATTACCTCTTCTCCATCACTAGATGGGTGAGTGGGTCTATTATCACTTGGATGTTGTTTCTCCAAACTTCACTTGGTATGGATCCTTCGACTCTTATTTGTACCTCTACATTTCTTTCTTTAGCTTCGTAGTGATTTTCTACAAAACATATGGTCTTCTCATTCTCCAACCAATACATGAAGGCTCTCAATTGTACATATCTATTGTAAGCGTTTGGAAAACACCTCAGCCTTTGTTGTAGAATGATATTGTGTAAATGTAATTCAGAGAGGAGATTTATCCTCTATAGAGAAATATCATAATACAAATTCCAGAATTCTTGGGGATTATAGAAATCTATTTTTATCATTGATACGCAACATTCAATTCCAAATTTGTGCCATTGTTATTTTAGGTATAATGCATGTACCTTGGAAGAAGGTCTACATACCAACATTTGACCCGCTTACTAAACAATTTCTTCACATGTATCTATCATCTCAGTTAACTCTTCAACATTTTCAGTGATCTCTTGTATTTACGTTAACAAATCTACCTTTAGTTTTGTATTCTCATTGTTGATGCATTGTAAATTCTCATTATATTCAATTGAGACTAATGCAAGCTACTAGTCTCATCTAATAAATACTTTGCAATGTTCATAGACTAAAATAGTGTTATGACCTCTGGGTTTAGCTTCATCTTTCCATTTTAGTGATTCTATTTGGTTAAACTAAAATTGCCTCATAAGTTCTTCAATCTCATTTGTTACTGCAGTGGCCATTGGAATTCTTGCTTGAAACCTAGTTGATCTATACCTTCTTACTCTTTTTGGTTTCCTTTCATCAACCTAGTTGTTGGTGATTTCCTTTAGTGGGGTTTGTTTCATTTGTTGGTTATTGATTTATTTGTTGCCTACTAATTTCCTCTATCTCCTCAATGATAGGTATCCCTTGTAAAGAAACAGTTTCCCCCTATTGAGGAGAGTCTAAAATTTGGATTGTGTCCTTAGCTTGCACTAAAGGTCCTTCTTGTGCAGTTTTTTGAACCTTTGACTTTAGCTCCATAGTATATTGAGGAGCCCTCCTGCTACTTCTTCTACATCCTTTCGCTACTATTTTCTTCAATTATTTCCTCAAGAACTTTCCCAGGCTCAATAGCTTGTGGGATTTCTTCAATTGTTATTACTATTGGGGTTGGTTTTTGAACCTTTGATTTTGGCTCCAAAGTAAATGGGGGAGCCCTTATGGCACCTCTTCTACATCTTTTGCTGCTATTTTTTTCAACCTTTTCTTTGGCAACCTATCCTGGCTTAGTGGCTTGCATGGTTTCTTCAATTGTTATTATTGGGTCTAGTGTTGTGTCTTGTGATAGTTATCCAATAGGTTGTGTTGTCTCTACAACCCCTTCCAAATGGCCAACAAACATATTCCAAGTGATTATTATCACCTAAAAATCACTCACGGATCTATATGGGTGATCATTAGATACATTGTCAATACAACATCACAATTACTACATCATGGCATTCAACACCTCAAAAGGAGGCACCAAAACTATATAAAGTGGGTTTGTATTCACTTGTGCAGCTTGTCAATGGGTGTTTTTGTGCAACTTGCACGACTTTCCCTTCATTGGTCGCACAAGTCTGCAAGACACACCATCTTAGATAACTTTGGTGCATTTAAGGCAAACAAGCCATCTAAGGTACTTCTATCTTGGTTTACAAGTAGGCCTCAAGCTCCATTACCATTCATGATTAGTCCTTGGGTAGTTCCAAGTCTCCTCATGCATGGCGATCTACAATTCAAACTAAGTTCTTTCACACTTGGAACTAATTTTAATGAAGATTGAATTTGTTTTATAAATAGAGGCCATGGAGCAACAATTCAAGTAGGAAGATTTTAGCAAAGTTATGATGTTGAGATGAACATTGAGACCTCTTTTCCTATGCCTTCATATTGACAATTCATACCTCCATGATTATTTTTGAGATCTTCTCTTGAAGAGGTAAGAACACTTCTTCACGTTTCACTTGAGAGAGAGAGAGAGAGATTATTTGGAGAGAAAAAGAACCCTCCCATGGAGAATGTGAGAGCTCATTTTCTCAAAACATTATTCCCAAGTGTATATCTCAAGGCCCAAGACTTTTCATTAGTAATACAATGGTATTATTGCTTCCCAATATTTTATTTTTTAAGTTTATGGTCATAACATGTTTTTATTTGTGTTTATCTTATGCAATGATACTCATCTAATGGACTCATCCAAATAACATTTGTCTATCTATAGTGTTGCAATCTACCTATAGAAAAAGGGTGTTTTTGCTCACTCTTGTGAGGAAAATCCCAAAATAGATTAGCGAGTCTACTTGGGTTCCAACCCAAAATTCACTCTCTTTAGGTTGTTAGGAATCTCTCTCTGACTCTCATTGTATTGCAAGTTGCTAAACCAACCTATTCATATGTTGGAAATTCATTTTCAGTAATTTTTTCCCACAAAATTCGTATTTCCGTGTTACAGAGACTTGTGCGTTTATTTCCTCAAAACCTATGCAATATTCATGGCCTAAACCATTTTTTTGTCATGTAACTTGCACCTCTATCTGCATATGTCTACTCATGCAAGTCTATTAATTTGCTTGTTTAACAGTCATTTCAATTCAAAATTAGAATTAGGTGTTAGGCTTAAATCCTACAAATTATAAGCTTACAATTTTTAGTCTTAAGTCCGTTCTTACTTAGCAGTTAGCTAACTTAATTGGTTGGGGGGGAAGGGGGGGGGGAGAAAAATCAAGATTTCTTTATTCCTTGCCATGTGGATGGCCTCTTACTCTTGTGATGCACATGGAATTGTAGATTAAAAAGTTGCAATCAACAATATTGCCACCTTGTTCTTTCTTTTGTAGGACTAGAAGCAACCTCTTGGTCATAATATGCTCTTCACCTCACACTTTTGAGTGACCTAGGTGAATTAGAAAGATTTAGAGATTAATTTGCCTCACTTACAAATTCACAAAAACACTTAGAGATTAATTAGATGGATTAAGCACCCCATATGTGTGTATCTCTAATTTTATTACCCTCTTCAAAAAATTTGAAAAAAGCATCATATGATTAAGGGTATTTTCAAAATTTGCAAACATCACATATAAATTTAAAGACAAAGTAAAGGACCACTTATGTCCATATTCTTTCAATCTAGTTTATAGAACTTGCAATCTATGAATTACGCTGACATCACATTGTCGTCTCTTCACATTTGAGCACACATGGGAAGGATTAAAAATTAATCTTTGTTCAAAGTATGGCACTCTCCATCCTGTGCTCATTATCCTTCAATCCTTCAATCTATGGCCCTCTATATTTTCTTGGTCCTTAATACCCCTCTAAAGTCCTTAAAACTATATGTTCCCTTCAATGAACCTTTTGGTGGGGTGGTCCTACCAAAGAACACAAATGGGCCCTAGTTGTTGGAAACTATATTTTCATACCCAGGTGAGATGGAGGGTTTGTCATCAAAGACCCATTGATCATGAGCAAAGACTTGATTTCCAAAACATGGTGGCATTGGAAAAAAAATTAGGAGGACCTTAGGAGTAAGATCTGGAAAACCAAATATGCCAAAAGAACCCCTAAGGAAGAACTCGTCAGATTAAAAAAGGTTGCAATTGAGTCGCTTATCTAGAATAACGATTGGGACAATAGATCCATGGTGTCGAACCAATCCTTCTGGGAAATTAGATCTAGTGAACAAGCATCGTTTTGGGAGGATGCTTGGTAGCAAGAACCCAGATTTAACATCAATATGCTCCTCTAGAAATCCAAAGACAAACTCTAGGCATTGGGATGGCATAAATTCAAACAATACTAGAAGGGATCAGATGAAATGGCCTCGAGATCTTACAGGACTTGGATATCATGCAACTCCTTGTTTCTGCATCTTTCACAAGTGAAGTAGACCTCCTGGACTTCCACCTAAAGTAAAGGAAAATAAATTTCCTTATGGGCCAAGAAATCCTTCCTTAGGGCTCCTGAGGCCGTAGTAATTTCAGTGTTAAAGGGGCTTGTGATTAGGAATCCAACCATGACACTTTGGAATCAATATTCATATAACCAAGGGTCTAGAATGCATAACTATGGCCAAAAGTATCTTCTTTTCTTTGTATCCTTTTCTGAAATAAAACCCTCACCTGGGACTGACTCATGGTTAGAGGATTTGAAGGCCCCTCCATATGCTATATGTGTGGAAAACTTGAGCAACTTGCATAACACCACTTTAATAGTTGTGAAGAGGTCAACAAGATTTGGGACAGAGGACCTCTAATGTTTAGGCAATCAGACAGAGATAGGGACAATATTCGTCGCACCCTAGAGAACTAGAGACAAATTCCCTACAACAACTCCATTCTCAACAAAGCTTGGTGTCATTTTTCTGGATATCTCCTATGGATGGTCTAGAAGGAACATAATTGTTGAATTTTCAAGAAATAGCATCGAAAAAATGAAGACACGTGATTTAGAATCCAAACCTTTATCTGAGAATCCTTCAACTTCTCTCTTTGGCCAACAATGCAAACACTCTACGGGGAAGGGAAACACTTATCTTTTGTGATTGGAAGTTAAGACATGATCCTCATGCTTATTTAAGAGCTTTCAAAAATGAAACCCCCTCCCTTAAATAATGGAAAAAAAAACCCTATTAGTTGTGTCAAAGTTAATTTTGACGGTGCAACCAAAGGCAATCCTAGTCTCGTTGGGGTTGGGAGTGTTTTTAATAAGGCTAGTGGTTTTATCCTTTTTTTGTTTGTTATTCATTTGTGTAGAAGTACCAATAATGTTTCCAAACTCAATGGGATAATCAAGGGTCTTACTCTAGCCATACACTTAGATTTCCAAAGTCCGGTGGTGGAAAGGGATTCACCCATCATCATTTTGGCCCTCATTAGACTTTTGTGTGGCTCTATCTTAGATAAGATGTCTCTAAATTGGAAACTATCCTTTAGATTATCTCACCTCTCTACACAAACATTTTTCTAGTATCACTTCCTCCCACATTCGTAGAAAGGTCAATATCCTAGCGGATCAAATTACAAATAGAGAGGTAGACTCCACATACCATGACCTCTCAATGTAGTGGCAATATCTGAAGCAAGACAAACTTCACTCAAATTTCCTAAGGCTTAATTAACTAGACAAAATCCACCTAGATCGAGTGACAAATTATGGGATAAATGCTTCTACCACGTGGAGGGAGAAAACTTGATACACGCCTCCCAACCTTCATGCATTCCTTCAACTAGTACTGAGCTAGTACATTCATAGTGATGGTGTTATATGGGAGTGTGGTGGTTTATCTACATTAATCGATGAAGGTGGTGGAGGTGAATATAATGAGTATGATGGTTTGGTTAAAATGATGGCTCTTGCATCAAGTTCTTGAGAGGTGGTATGGAAATCAGACAATTGTAGGCTTAAGAGATGATGGTTTTGGGTGGAGTAGGATTTCTTAAATGGAGGAGTTTCGATCAGTCAGCTCTGTATCCTAGGTTCATAGAGCCAATCCCTCCTTCGAACTAGCTCTACTTACTAGTAAGGGAATTTTCCATCCTCGCTCTCATGGTTGTATATAACTCTTACTTAATTTTGGTTTGCATCTGTGTCAGCTCAATTTTCTTGTTGGGGTCTCTGGCATTTGGGTTTATGGTGTTTACTCTGCTATGTGTAGTCTTGTGATTATTGTCTTCCTTTCACTCCAAGGATCTGGCACTAGGTTTATAGGGCGTGTTGGGTAATCTAGGGTCTTTCTCTGTTTTGTTTGATTTATGTCTAAGAGCCCACATGTCAATATCTCCCCTCTGTTGCATCTAATAAGTGGTTTCTCAAGACTTTAGAGGTTGCAAGTGGTGGGTTATTCATGGTTGTTTGTGGTTGGTGTCTTTGTTCTCTCATACACATGTTCATTTTCTTGCTATGGAAGAAAATGTGGCTCATGATATTCCCAAATCAAGATGTCTAGGATCAATGAGGAAGGGGAAATTCAAGTCTCTTCCCTCCAAGTGGGCCAACTCACATCCTTGCCACATGGGGGCGGAAATATATTTTGAACATGCTAAGTAGATTTTTAACCAGGGTACCCCTCTAGAAATTCAACAAGGGGTGGAGGGTCTGATAGGCTTGGTCTGGCATGAATGCCTCTATACCTCTAAATAGAAAATCAAAGAGGAATTCCAGGATTGGGTCTTAGATTATGGCTTCTCCAGATCTGGAGATATGAAGGTTTTTGGTACAATGGAGTTCTACTAGCTTGCCAAGACTCTCATATCCCTAATAGTGGAAAACAAAGGGCACCAATAGCTAGAAACTATGGATCGAATAAGGAGGTTGGAAGCTAAGTTCACGGTTAGGTGCAAGGTTGTTTTCAGGATCAACTTCAAGGTTTCATATTAGGATCTGTGCAAAGAGGAAGAAACAATGGAGGTAATTGGAACCCCAAGTTCACAAGGGACCAAGCCCAACGCCATTATCATAGAAGATGAATAAGGACAAGAAGCGATTGGAAAAGCTAAGGAGCCAGATACTTTCAACCAATCAGGCCCATTGGAACCAACTCCACTATGATCATGTTGTCCCCTAGTTTTAACTCAAGTTTCAGTTGTATGTTTTCGTGCTTCTTCTAATTTACTATGTTGTACTTGAGGTTCTGAACCTCTATAGTTATGTCAGATGTAGTTGGATTTATTCATACAAACTTGAAATTCTTTTGAAGAGTAGTTTGAGGCCTAGTTTCCTTCATGGCAGACCTCAGATAGCCATGATTGTATCGTTTTTCGTACTATATTAATATAGAAGTAGACAAGCTTAAAAAAAATAGGAATTGAAAATCTAGATGTGTTTTTTTTCGAGAGACAAAATGTAATGAAGGAAATATATCAAATTTTGATAACATATAAAGGTTGTGAGTGTGTAGCTAACTAAGTTCTATAATATTTGTGGGGAATTAGCAATCTTATGGAATAAATACAAGGTTAGGATCATGGATCAAATAATGGAAAAAATTGGATTTTACTTCTTTTTTTTTAAAGGATAAAATGTTTCCTTTAAATTGTTATCAAAAACAAATTGATATACACATGCATTTTATATGAGGAAAGTTCTGGACTACAAAAGAAACCTTCACATGAAAAAATAAGCACATATAAGACACCCAAAAGGCCGAGACATGTGAGCTTTACACATCCAAAATTATAATAGCCATATGGCTAGAGACCATATATGAAAGAGATAACATCAAAATGGTGGCCAGCTAGCCATAATGAAGATAGACATAAAAACTAAGAAACAGTGGATCCCAAATCTGGAGGAGGGTCATGATCACCTAGGTTTGGGCCCCACCAATAGATGGTGGTTTATTACTAAGTGAAATGATATCATGTTCATTCTTCCTACTACTTAGGACACTTTGGCTTTAAGATAGCCAAGTTTAGTCTAGGGAACTATTTGTTTTCTAGTTGAGAAGGAGGGGGTGACAATCATGTTCATGGATTTAGATCCAACATTTATTTATTTATTTTGAACCAAGTGGCTTACTCCATGTTATGGCCTAGTGCTACATTGGTGTGACTAAGCTAAGCCAAGAGGAGAATAGACCTTTGGGGGAATTTAACTTATTATGGAAGGGGAAAACCCCCATAACTACACAAGTCATTGTATATGCACCAACTCTAGCTCTAGCTACCCATATTGAACCTAGATATTCGAGCATAAGTTAAGACATATTAGAGCTTCATTGTACTAGGTGAATCGATTGAAATGAGCATTTTTAAAGAACACATTCAATTCATTTTTCCATATAAAAAAGAGAATCTATATTTTAATGAGCTATTATGCTACTTGAAACTCTATTACCTAAGGAGTTTATTGCTAAGGAGAGCATAATTCCAAGTAGCATACATAAGGAGAATTTGACTACATAGGTTGAGACCCAATCCTACATTGACTTGGTTAAGGTGAAAAAACATAACAAGTGCTTAACAATTTAATCTTTGTGGAAAAAAGGGTATTTGGGATGTGAGACTCTCGGGTATTTCAAGTGTTGGGCAAGAGGAAATCCACCTAGAAGTAAGGACTAGGATAAAATATCCTTTTTAGGCTTAGTAAATTATTTCCAAATTGAGTGAATCTTATGCATCCATGTATACCTCTTAGAAGAAAGACTCCAAAGCTTATTCAACTTGGCATCTAGAATGAGCCTAGAGATAAGCCACAGATACCCACCAACAAGTTTATGATTCATAAAGCATTTAAATTAATTCCATTTCCAAACTCACCACCATGGAACCAAGCAAAACACCCCCAATATAAGCAAAAGGTCATTAATGATTAGATCCTTAACCCGCTTACTTATGGGCTTATTGGCCCTAGATAACTGAAATTTTGTTTTAATCTCCACCAATTAGTTACACATGTGGGTGTTAAAATCAAATAGGTACATTACAATGATTGTACACTTCTTGAATAGCCTCTTGGATGAGAACCAAGTAGACTCTGCCCAAGGCTTGCCTTCATACGAAACCAAGGGGGGCACCTAATGCAACACTCATTAAATGAGAGTCTTCTATGAAGAGAGTCTCTCTTCCAAACAAGTAGTGCTTAATAGCTTATGGAGTCATCAAAATACTATGGGCCATAGAGGTACCTCATATTTGGACTCTAGCTAAAGTTAACAAGAAAGATTAAAGGTTGATATTTCTCTAACACTTTTTCCCTAGTGGGGCCCCTCTTAGGATATAATTGTGCAAAAGAAATTTCCAATTCCCTTGACCTTCTGCAACCCTTGTCACCCATTTATCCTATAGGTATTTGGCCTATCAAAGTGACCAAATCACCCCCAAGACACCCCATTCCTTCAAATTGCGACATAGACCCTAGTTGACTCTATGGAAGCCCTAGTTCCCTTACATGTTGACCTGGAGATAGCCTTGAAGTAGTTTCTATAGTTGTAGCTAGCTCGTATCCTATGGAACCTAATAACATGAGTGATACAAATGGGTGCTAGCAAGAATATTAGAACAAATATGAAAATTTTCCACTAAGGACAAAGGTTGAGAAATCCACTTGTCTAATTTCTTCATTATTCATTGCAACACTACCTCTTAGAGGGGCTTTGGTGAGCCTTGAAAGGTGAAATCCATCCCTAAAAATTTAAATACTTTCCCACGTTGAATCCAAGCCCACCCCTTATAGGCTATATAATCAGGAATGACATCATGCACCAATTTGTAGCACTATGTTTTGTCCATTTAAAGCTTAGAACTTAAGGCCTCATATGTAAAATAACCATTAACTATTTTCCCAATGTTATACCCATGAAGGGGAATACCTATAATCAAACCTTAAACAAATTGATGATGCAGAAGGTAGCCAAGGGATTTGTGGCTAGTACATATAGAGTTAGAGCCTTAGGGAGACCTTGTTTGATTGACTTGAACAAACTAACTTCCTTGGATTTACCTTGATCAATGGACTAATAGGTTGAAGCATCTATAAATAGGTTTTCTAGTGCCTAGATAAAAAAATAACTAAAGCCCTGATCCAGGTGGATATTGGTGGCCACCCACCTATTCCACTTGGACCCCCACCATTGCTTCTTTTAGTTCTTCAGTTTCCGCATTGTTTACTATTTTTAGCAGTTTTTTGGGTCCTGAACTTCCGAAGCCATTTTGAGGCCCTAAACAATGTTTTTTGAGAAAACAAGGAGCAACAAGTAATGAAGTTTGATGTTTCGCACCCAAAATTCGTATTCCTCGAATAGATATTTCTAACGAGGTATTGAGTGCGTCAAACAGAGATCGTATGCCAAAGTTACGTCCCCGTGAAGTTGATGTACAAATTTACCCAAACGGGGCCCATAGTCTTGTCGTTTCATCTCCTAGGGTTAGGTCTTTGGATGTTTAGGGTTTTTCCATTGTTTCTCAATAATAATAGGCCTTGGAGCCTCATTGGAACACAGTTCAGAGGCCAGTAGCCACCACATCTCTTCTCAGAGATAAGCTACCAACGCCCTAGCTAGTTTATTTCCATTTTGTCTGTAAGCATATTTCAGTCATTTGTTATTAATGAAATGAAGTCTTATTTCTGTTGCATCTCTGCGTTTATGTGTATTCCTATATTTCATTGTGTTCCTACATAAATCTGGATCAGTGGTATCAAAGCGGTCTGCTCATTCTTGATCCTTCTTTGCATGTCCCCAATTAGGGCTCGATCTAGTTGAACCTTTGCAAGATCATCCTCACAAACCCTGACGACCGCCCATGGGGGAAGAAACGAAAGATGAGGGAGAAGGAGATCCTATCAAAATGTTGCTTGAGGAGGCCCTTGAGAAACAAAGGAATGTGATGATGGACAACTTTGCCCAGATCCTTCAATGGATGCCCACTGACAACGCATCTACATCCAATAGCCACTCTGGAGGCGCCACTCCTTTTAAGGTACAAGTAAACTTTGGCATTCCCATATTTGAGGGCCAAATATATGAAAATGTCGTAGATAGATGGTTGAATCTGTTAGAAGGATATTTCTTGGTTCATGACTTTTCCGACCGAGAAAGGATTATTTTTGCACTTCTCAAAGTTGCCCCCCATGTCAAGGACTGGTGGGAAACCTACTAGGAGCAATAGGGCGAGGGGGAACCCTCTCTGTTCTTGGTCACACCCACTTGGAATTATTTCTGAGATGTTATCAAGGAACATTATAATCCCATGAGGATCTATGAGGACAAATACATACAATGGACGTTGCAACAACAAAGGGACCAATATGTGCATGAGCTGACGAATTTGTTTCATACCCTACGCACAAAGTTGGGTATCAAAAGTTCAGAGAAACATTTGGTGTTAAAGTACCACAGTTGTCTGCACATATACATTTAGGAGGAAATGGAGTTCATCGACATCTCCTCGCTTGGTGCAGCATACTGATATGCTGCCAAGATTGAGCAGAAGTTCAAACAAAAGAAGCGAGACTTTGGGTCTGCTAATCAGAAGCAAGGGAAAGTTACCCCCAAAACACAAAACAAAGGACCAAGCCAAGGCGTGGCGGCCCAGGACAACCTGCCAAATCTGCAAGAAAAGAACAACACCACGAAGCCAAAAAAGGACACAGGGAAGTGGTGTGAGTTCCATAAGAGCTCCACCCACAACACAAGTGAGTGTCGGGCCAAGCAGTCACTGGCAGCAGAGTTGAAGGCTTCTGAATCGGATGCATGCTCCAACTCTGAACCAGAACCCGACAAGGGGAATGACAGGGGGAAGCAGATTATCGATGCGGATCCTAACACCTTTGTTTTCACCATGAACATCCAGAAGACCCAGAAGAGGCAGAGCATCTCTTCCATTCCAAGATATGGGTAAAGGGTTCCCCATTGCAGTTCATTATCGACAGCGGGAGCCAGAAGAACCTCATCTCGGTAGAGGTCGTGAAGTGGTTGGGCTTGCCGACCATAGCACACCCACAACCATACACCATCTGGTGGTTGCACCAAGGATGGGACCTATGTGTCAGCCAACAATGTCCCCTTCCCTACAGCATCAAGCCCTTCATAGATGAGGTATTATGTGACATTTCCCCTCTTGATGTTTCTGATGTATTATTAGGCTAACCGTACTTGTGGAAGAGACATGTTGTGTATGATTCCAGGCCTTGTGTTGTTATTATCACTTTGGGCAATAAGTTGTACAGGATACCGGAGATAGCACCGCCTACCACCATCTCTTTGGTTACTGCAAAACAATGTAGTAAGCTCATTTCCAAAACCAGGAAATTTGTTTTCCTGATGATCCGTCCTCAAGGAAAGAAGAAGACTATGGCCATGACCTCCAAACAAGGCCCCTCTGCACCACAACAACAGATGGATAAGGTCATGGAGGAGTTCGAGGACATCTTCACCTCCCCCGTAGGGGTGCCTATACACTGCCATGTCAAGCAACCCATTGATCTGAACCCAGGTGCGTCGTTTCCCAATGGACCAATCTATCAGTGCTCTGTTCTGGAGAACGACGAAATCAAGAGGCAAATTCAGGAGTTGTTGTAGAAAGGTCACATCTAGCCAAGTTCATCACCCTGTGGGAGCCCAATCGTGTTGGTGCAGAAGAAGGATGGGACTTGGAGACTCTGCATTGACTATCAAACACTAAACAAGATCATTATCTGGAATAGGTACACGATCCAACGGATTGATGACCTTTTGGACCAACTCAAGGGGGAAAAATATTTCAGCAAGATTGACTTGAAGTCTGGGTATCACCAGGTGCCAATCGAACCCTCTGATGTGTGGAAGACTAACTTCAAATCCAAGCATGGCCTTTTTGAATGGTTGTTCATGCCTTTCGGGTTGACGAATGCCCCTGCAACCTTCACGAGGATAATGGACAACATCTTACGACCATTCACCAACTCATTTGTAGTGGTGTACTTGGATGACATTCTGATCTTCAGCTAGACTTTGGGAAGAGCACCTCCACCACATCCGACAGGTTCTCCAAACACTGTGGTAACACAAGTTGTGTGTCAATTTGGAGAAATTCACTTTTGGCATTACCCAGGTTCAGTATCTCGGATACATTATTGATGAGTGGGGTGTGCATGTGGATCCAGCAAAGATCCAAGTCGTTCAGGATTGGCCAACCCCAACCACCCTAACAGAGCTCCGCGGCTTTTTGGGTCTTGCCAATTTCTACCATAGGTTCATGTCGGGATTCTCTCATATCACTTGGCCCTTGAGTCAAGTCACCAAGGGAGGAGTGAAAGAAAAACTAATTTGGTCTGAATCTCAACAGAAGGTGTTTGAGGAGTTGAAGCATTGCCTCTGCTCTGCACCAGTGCTCACATTACCAGACTTGCAACAACCATTTGAGATCGAGATAGATGCCTCTGACTATGCTATTGGGGCAATCCTTACTCAACATGGGCATCCAGTGGCATATCATGGTGAGACACTTTCCGACACAGTCCAGAAGTATCCCACTTATGAAAAAGAGATGTATTCCATTGTGCAAGCTTGCCGACAATGGAAGAATTACATTTTGGGAAAGGAAACGATCATCCACATAGACCACCGACCCCTGTAGTTCATAAAGGAAGTTGCAGAATGATCGCCATCAGATGTGGTCCACATACCTGCAATATTTTCATTTGAACATTAAGTACAAGAAAGGAAGCACCAATAATGTTGTAGACTGCCTTAGCCGACCACCCATCGTGGCGCTAACCACTGTGCTCAACTCTTGTGGGCACAAGACTTCCGATTGGTCGCTTCTCTCCACAAGTGATCCAGAATTCGGCCACACATACAATACGCTCTTGGAGGGTAAGAAAGTTCCCAATTTTCACCTCCAAGATGCCCTGTTATGTCACCTAGGACACCTTTGTATTCCTTCAAGCAAGTGTGCCAAGATGATTTGGGACACGCACTACAGTCGGGTTGTTGGGCATTTCGAGGTAGAAAAAACCGTGGGAGTACTGCAAAAGTATTTCTATTGGCCGAACCTTCGACAGGATGTCGGGAAGTACATCAAGTACTGCACTACTTGTGCCATTGCCAAACCGACCATCAAGAAGAAAGGTCTCTATACTCTGCTTCCTACCCCCATTCGACCTTGGGAATCTATCTCTATGGATTACATGTCGGGCCTTCCTTCTACTAAGCATCGCAATGACTGTGTTTTTGTGGTCGTCGACAGATTCTCGAAGATGTCCATTATGATGGCCTGCAAGAAGAATATCACAGCAGAAGCCACTGCGAAACTCTTCTTTGAATGAGTGTGGGTACACTTTGGGATCCCACGATCTATCATCCCAGATCGGGACAACAGGTTCCTCAGTACATTTTGGTCCAACCTCTGGTCGATACTAGACGCCAAGCTCACCAAGTTCATAGCTTTCCATCCGCAAACTAATGGCCAGACAGAGGTCATCAACCGAATGATTGTACACATTCTACGCATGTACAACTCAAAGAATCCAAGCGCATGGGATGAGAGCCTCCCCTATGTACAACACAGCTACAACCGGGCTCTCCATAGCTCAACCATCCATAGCCCCTTTCAGGTGGGCTTGGGATTCTAGCCACTATGTCCCATTGACGTAGCCATGCCATTTGTGGCTACTCAGGAAGATTCAACTCATGTCCAATCTGAGGTTGACAAGGAAAACAACTTCATTGAGCGCATTCAACACATCCGCCAACAGGTTCATGACATATTGGACAGAGCCAATGCTAAGTACAAGTAGTGACATGATCAACATCGGGTGCCACACAACTTCCAGGTGAGCGACAAAGTGTGGCTACATTTGCAAAAGGAGTGCCTCGTTGGACCCCACCGCAAGCTTCGTTCGCTCCGATATGGGTCGTACACCATCACCAAGGCTATAGGGGACAATGCCTTTGAGCTCAACATTCCACCATTCCTTGGTCTGCACCCAATGTTCAATGTGGATCGACTTCAGCCCTACTTTCCACCTCTACTAGACACATTCGACATGGCAGAACAACTCACACCAATAGAGTTAAATCCAAATTGCATGGAACAAGCCAAAACTGATCAGATCATGGATACACAGATCAATCACACCCAACAACAAAGGATACCGCTATATTGAGTTGTCAAAGCAGGCCAACTCCTTCAGAAGGCAAGTGGCTCACTAAGGACCAAGTTTAGCAGAAGTTTCCTCATCTCATGGGGGAACTCAATGCAATGGGGACCATTACTTTCTAAGGGGGGAGGAATGATCCAGGTGGATATTGGTGGCCACCCACCTATTCCACTTGGACCCCACCAATGCTTCTTTCGGTTTTCAGTTTCCGCACTCTTTATTATTTTTAGCAGTTTTTCGGGTCTTGAACTTCCGGAGTCGTTTTGAGGCCCTAAACGATGTTTTTTGAGAAAACAGGGAGAAACATGGAATGAAGCTTGATGTTTCTCACCCAAAAGTTGTATTCATCGGATAGATATTTCTAATGATGTATTGAGCACATCAAATGGATATCGTATGCCAAAGTTACGTCCCCGGGAAGTTGATGTACCAATTTACCCAAACGGGGCCCATAGTCTTAGCGTTTCATCTCCTAGGATTAGGTCTTTGGATGTTTAGGGTTTTTCCATTGTTTCTCAATAATAATAGGCCTTGGAGCCTCATTGGAACACAGTTCAGAGGCCAGTAGTTGCCACATCTCTTCTCAGAGATAAGCTACCAGCGCCCTAGCCAGTTTATTTCCATTCTATCTGTAAGCATATTTCAGTCATTTGTTATTAATGAAATGAAGTCTTATTTCTACTGCATCTCTGCGATTATGTGTATTCCTATATTTCATTGTGTTCCTACATAAATCCCGATCAAGCCCACAACTTAAAGCATGACGAAGATAAACATCCATTCCACCCAATTGCATGCTTTCTCAAAATCCAACTTAATGAGGAGGCTCGTCAATCCCATGCATCTGGTTCAGTCTATACCTTCCAATACTACAACTTCATTATCAAGGATAAATCAACATCAAATGAAACTACTTTGCTTATGATTGATAACCTACAATAAGGTGTAGCAAAGCTAAAAGGCTAGTGGTTTATCTAAGATCTTATTGGAAACATTGAGCAACATAATTATCTACTAGTTGGTAATCAATTCTTGGTCCCCCACTATGGAGATGAATTTGATGAAACCTCTGTTGATAAAGCACCAAGGGATCTTTTTCAAACAACTTCTTTGTACACCATAAGCAAGTTAGACCTAACACAATCCCATATGTCTTTAAAAAACTAATATGGGAAACCATCTAGCCTAGAGATTTGTCATCAACCATCATCAACGCATGTTTACTTAGGATTGTTTCTTTATTCTATGAATATAACATGCATTAAAAACGTGAATAACTAACTTATGTGCACCACTAAGTGTTACAATGAAAGTTTTGTTGTAGGGAATCCGATATCTTAGTTTACAATAGAAACTTCTTAAGTGATCTATCAATAATAGTAGGATACTTCAATACAATCATGCATGCCAATGTGAATAAGGGAGCGAGGAGGAACATTAATCTCTTTAGTAAAGGTATTCAAAACATAATTACCCACTTAACGAGAACTGTGACCTTAAGATGAGAAATCTAGCTCTAAATACCCATATTTTTTGTCACAAACAACAAAATCAACCCTTGAATTGAAAAGTGGTGCTCCCATAATCACCCCTTTTTTGGGTTAGAATTAAAACATTTTCCACCATGTCCTTAAATCCCAGTAAAGTTGCAAACAAAGACCTTAAAATCGACCCCAATAAACAAAAAGTGGTGTTCTCGGCATCACCCCTTTTTTCTGGGGTTAAAATTACAACTTGGTTGAAATCATGGTCTCGACAACCAGTACTATTTGGAACAAAAACCTTAAAATCGACCCCTGAAATGAAAGGTGGTGCTAGTAATAACACCCCATTTTCTTCAAGGTTAACATTACAACTTATTTCTAATCGTGGTCTTGATAATTGGTATCGTTGTGAACCGAAAACATGAAATCAACCTCTAAATCAAAACATAGTGCTACAAGTAACACATTTGTAATTTTTTTACGTTTAAAATTACAAAGTTTTTGAAACCATAACCTAAAAAAATTGACACTACTCCAAACAAAAATTATAGAAAAGGAAAAAATAATACTAATATTAAAAAGAGAAAAAAATATATAAAAAGAAAAGCCTCGAAACAAAAAGAAAAAAACATATTTTTTTGAAAAAATACAAAATAAACATAAACATTTTAAATGAAAAAACATAATAATATTTAAAAAAAAAATGGAAAGAAAATTCAATTTAATAAAAAAAAAATCAGAAAAAATAATTGTAAAGCGGTCGAAAAGATATATATATTAAAGAAATTGTAAGATAACAATAATTTTTAAAACCATAAAAAAATTAATTAAAAAAACTAAATTAACTTTTTTTTATGAAAGTAGTTTTAAAAATAATTTTTAAACTATAAAAAAT
>JZKD02S1879638.1:352267-364284 GCA_000966675.3 Picea glauca
TGGAAAGCCACGACAATTCCAAAAAAGGATCCCAAGTGTCCCAAATTCCTATTTATTATTATCCTTCTGGTCTCTATCCCTAACAATAGCTTTTCGATTTCTAATTATTTCCCATCTTCCTTCTTTCCTGGATTCTTTTACCTTTTGAACTTCCTTCCTTAATTCAGCTTGGTCTTCGCGAATGAGGTCTTCATTTATAAATATTCCTGACCCTTTTAAGCTCGGATATTTACTAAGTATGCTATATTTATGGTCATTACAACTTACTTTGACACAGATCAACCTATCTTTGTGATCAATTATTTTTCCTAGCCTCTTTGCTTCTATGAGGTAAGTTGTATCAATTTGTGATTTATTTTTTAATTCTTCTTTTACTATTGCTAGTGTTTCCTCCTCTTGTTGTTCTTTTATACCAAAAATTTTGAGGTTCAAGGCTCTTTTGTTACGCTCATGGTCCAATTCGATTAACTTATTCATTTCCTCTTGGATGGGTTTGATATCCAATTTGTTTTCCATATTACTAAGGATCAAATTGTTGGTTAGTTTTTCTTCTAGCTCTTTAATCCTATCTCTCAAGTTGTGATTTTCTTCAACCCTTCCTTCTTAGGTTGATTGTTTATGTTTTTCCATTTCTTGAATTATATCTGTCATTGTATGCAATTCACTCTTGAACCCTAAGAATCTATCCTCTATTTGAGTTTCAATGGTATCTTTAATTTTTTTATCGATCATTGCCTCTAGCTCTATTTGGAGTTTTAAGTCTCTTTCTTCACTCCTTTTTTCTAATGTTTCTAACTCTATTTGGATTTTGGCATCTCTCTCTTCTCTTTTTTTTTCTACCAATTCCATATAATCGTAAAGAATCTCTAGGGTGATTTTTGGGGGCCTCCCCTTGTTAGGCTGAGTTTTTGGAATAGGTGGTGGAGTGCTCATATTGAAAAGAAAAGAAAAAAGATGTAACAATTATTATTATGGATTGACTTTATCTCTAAAATCAACTTTTACTTCTGAAACTTAAAATAAATAAGGTGAGTCACTCTGATAAATGAGGTGAGTCACTTTTTATTTTGATTCAACTATATAAAATCATTTTTCAAATAATGATTAATCATCTTAAACCACTCATTTCACTATTAATTTCGACATTGTTTAACTGTTTGACAACATAAATTTATACGAAATCACAATTTTTTGTAGTTTAAATTATGTTTTTAGATGCGGAAATGGATTCAGCGTGTTGAAAAATCCCTAGGTATTTGGATTATATAGAAATAACAATTCAAGTATGTAGATCCAACAATTTATCACCAGATTTCAAACAAATATCTCCAAAAAATATCCTAAAAAAGACCAAAACATGGAACGTTTAGACTATGACATCAATTTCAAAGGGAAAATGAGGGTTTTGTCTCGAGATGAAAACTTCTTGATAGAGTTGTCGTAGTTCACTAGTGAAATCATCCATTCCATAAAAAGTACAAAGAAGGATGCTAATGAAACTAACAATTTCCAAAACATATGACAAGTTGAGTTGGTCATTATAAAATAAATCCTATAATAATTTATATTTGATGACTCATGGGTTCAATTCGTGCAAAACTACTTCTCTATTGCTTTATTTTCTATCTTGTTAAATGGATCCACTTATATTTTCAATCTAATGGACAAAGGCCTAGGTAGAATCATTAACTCTTACAAAACTAATGGGAAGATTCGAGTATTATAGATTCAATATCACATCTTCAATTTGTAAATGATGGAATGTTGATTAGTAAAGCACTTGTAAAAGAAGATAAATTATTTAAAGAATTTTTGAACCCATTTTTTCTTTATTAGTGTCAAATCAATAAAATAATCTAAGATTTTTTCTTTAATATCTGATTAATTGGTCAAATTGATATAAGCATATTACTGATTTGTTCATAAACTTTACTATTTTTTTTTACAAGAATGGGTATGGGATTGTATTTAGTTCTTGGCGTAAATGCCTTTAGACATGTTACAAGGTGTGAGGAGAAGCCCAACTTTCCTTTACAGCGAGGATCTCGAAGTCCCGGATACTCATAAACCGGAGGTTTTTACAAATAGCCAACGACTCAATCTCCGTTATTTTCCCTAACTTGTGTATACAGACGAACTGGTTCAGTAAAATGCGGAAAAACATGAGAGTACAGAAAGCTCTTAAGGAATGGGATCCCAATCTTCGTCCCTGTCTCTTAAAAGGGTGTCGGCTTAAAGAAGAGATGCTTTGTTGGCTTCTGCGTCAGTGTCCTTGTTATTCTCCCTCGGCACATGGAAGAAATTTATACTCTAAAAGGATTTAGTTAGGGATTTGATTCTTGTCGCCAGTCTTGCTAATCTGAAGACTTTGGGAGCAGAAATGTCCACTATAGCTTTTATAATGGACTGAGAGTCACCAATTACATTAACCTCATTGATGCTTAGATCTTTGACTTGCTTGAGGCCTTGAAACAGAGCTAGTGCTTCTGCTTGGATGCTAGTATTGTGGCCCAAGCCCCAGCAAAGCTATGCTCGATTCTTCCTACTAGGTTCTTAATGACACCACCTGCACCAGCTTTCCCGGGATTGCCTTTGGCTGCCCCGTCGAAGAGAAGAGCATATTTAGAATGGTTATTCAACCAGGCTAAAAAGTCTTTTTCCTTGAGTCTAATTTGCCATTCTTTGCTTGGCTTGCTTTGTCTCGCGGCTTGTGCAAACTGGAGGCCCAACCTTTCTCCCCATTCAATATCCTGTTGACTTAAATTAGTTTCCTCAAGCTGATTGCCCAGGCTTTCTTTCAGTTGGTTTTTGATCTTGATCGAGACAAGCTTCGCTTCCTGCACTTGAACTCTGAAAATTCTCTTGTTCCTTTCAAGCTAGATTTGCCAACAAATGATCTTTGGCAAGGAGAGTTGGGCCACCTTGAAGCTTTCGTTTTTTGGAAGTACCCCTGGGTAGTTTCTCAGCCAAGTAGCAAACAGATCAGCAATGGAGGTGGGACAGATAAGAGTGTTTCTTCAGGGGCCCAAAGCCTTGTTCCAGATCTCTTGAAAAAAGTTACATTTCAGCATTAAGTGATAGAGATTCTCTTCATTTTCAAGGCACATTATGCATTGGGAAGGCCCTTGGAGACCTCTTTTCTTCAATCGATCCCTTGTCAGGATTCTGTTGTGGCACATGAGCCAACAGAAAAAGTCGATTTTAGGAATTGTCTTGTGGCCCCAAAGCCCCTTCCAAGTCGCAGGGTTAGGAGGGACGTGGGGCTATTCCAGCAGTTTTGCATAGCCAAGCGCCATTGTGTAGCTGCCCGATTGGGATCCCCATCCGTGTTTATCTTGTCTCCTAGCATGAATCGGGGCCATGCCCTTCAAATGAGTAAAAAACGTATCACAATCTTGCTTCAGCCCCAAAGGCACCTGGAGCTTCTTCCAACCAATCCAGTTGCAATCTTCCCAACAAGAGATATCCCACAACGTGATGAAGCCAACGTTGACCATCCAATCCCGAAGCGCGTGCAGCGAGCTGATTTCTACGAGAGGGGGAGTGTTCATGATGCTATCTTCCCAGATGTTAATAAGCTTGCCATTACCCGGAATCCAATACGCATGGAGGTTTATCAAAGGTGTATCTTTGGCGCAGAGCTTTAGGAGATGCGATCCAGCTTTTGGAAGGGACCTGTCAAGACAACGTTTCCTTTGGCCCCTGAAATATTTTTTCCACAGAACAGTTTGCGCCCATCCCGGCTTTGGGGCGATAATTCTCCACATTTGCTTAGCTCCCCTTGCCACATTTTGAATGCTGAGGTCTTTAAAATTCAATCCGCCTTCCAACAGGGGCTTGGTGACTTTGTCCCAGCTTACCAGGAAGATTCTCTTTTCGTTTTATTTATTGCCTTTCCAGAAGAACTTACGGATGTAATCCTCCATTTTCTTGAGGATACGGATAGGAGCCAACATGATAGAGAATTGAAAGATTGGGAGGCTATTGAGAACAACCTTAATAAGCACTGTTTTACCTGCATGGTTGAGCCAGGAGAAGCCCCAGGCCTGCATCTTGAGCTTGAAATTTTCTAAAAGAGGGAGCCAGTCTCTGCTAAAGGCAGCCTTTTGGAAAATTGGAAGGCCCAAGTACTTGAAAGAAGGCCAATTAGAAGAGGCCGCAAAGCCCAAGCACCTGGAAATGGCATTGAGGGTGCTGACAAGAACATTCCAACAGTAGATGTGGCATTTCCCTTTATTTAGAATACTTCCCGTTGCATCACAGTAATCATCCAACACTCCTTTGAAGCGAGAGGTCGAAAGCAAATTGGCTGCGCCCAACAACAAAGAATCGTTGGCGAACAACACATGATTAATGTTTTTACTCCTCTTGCAATGTTCAGGCCCATTATCTCTTGATCTAGTTGTTTCTTCTCCAAGTAAAAGCTAAGAACAGAAGATTGGAGAACGAAGAGGAGAGGGGAAAGGTGGCACCCCTAACGGAGCCCTCTTGAGGCTTTGAAGAAATTTATTGCTCGCCCATTCACCAAAGGAGTGATCCAAGGCTTAGAGATACAAGCCCGAATCCAATTGATGAAGTTAACCCTGAATCCAAACTTGTGCAAAACATCAAAGAGAAAATTGTGTCTAACATGATCAAAGGCATTTGCGAGATCAAGTTTGACGACCATACCCTTTTCTTTTCGGAGCAAACTTGATTTTATCACCTCTTGTACTAGGATGAAGTTGTCCCCGATCTGTCTCCCATGAACAAAGCCCCCTTGATTCTCAAGGATAATAGAAGGGATGAAACTTTTCAATCATTTGGCTATCACCTTTGTTATCATCTTGTAACCGATATTACAAAGAGATATAGGGCGAAATCTGTTGAAGGCATTGGCTCCCTTTTCCTTAGGGATGAGGGCAAGGAAGGCAGAATTGGTGTTGCCCCCAATTTTCTGACAAGCTTGGGATTTCAGGACTAGTTTATGCAGATCCTTTTCGACTATCTGCCAACAATTTTGGAGGAATCTGGAAGTAAACCCATCTGGTCTGGGGGTTTTATTGGGCTCCATGGCAAAGAGGGCAGCCTTAATTTCTTCTTTAGTTACCTTAGCTTCGAGAATCCGATTCATTCTATTGGTGATCTTTGAAGGTACCACATCGGGGAACTTGGAGTTCTAGGCCCTCTCCCCTTCTTCGCTGTAAAGGTTTTTAAAATGGGAGGATGTTTCCCTTTTGATGCTAATGAAGTCCTTGTGAATAATGGCATCTTCTTTGATTTATGAGATGGAGTTAAAGTTTCTTCTCGCTTGGGCTTGTTTGTGGAAGAAGGAGGTATTCCTATCTCCCGCTTTCAGCCAAATGCTTCGGGATTTCTGTCTCTAATATTCTTCCTTCGACAAGCATGCCTTGTGGTACTTTTGTTGTAATTCTGCCTCCTTATCCAGAATTTCTTTTGTGATTTTTGTGCTTTCCGTCTATAGTTGGTGGAGCTCCAGGCTGGCTTGGGCTTGTTTTATTTCAGAAGCTGGATTAGGGAGGGTTTTGGCCCAGCTTTTCAGGACTAATTTCACTCTTCTGAGTTTTTCCTCCCAGATGAAGAAGGGAGATCCCTTGACAGGCTCCCTCCAACTTTCCTTTACCTTCTTCATGAAATCCGGTTCCTTGACCCATAAAGGGCTAAATCTGAAAGGTATAGGGCCTAGGTTTTGTTGGGCCAGGAATTCGAGTTTGATTGGTTTATGATCTGAAGCGCTGCAAGGGAGAATATGCATACTAGCCTCTAGACCTAAAAGAAGGAAAGAACTTTGAACAAGAAACCTGTCAAGTCTTGCTGCAATATGACCAGGTCTGATTCTTTTATTTGACCAAGTGTACTTACCATTTGAGGGCTTGATGTCAAGTAGATCCCACTCTTGCATGAGTTCATCCACCTATTCCCTTGTTGGAATCCTAACAATGTTGCCTCCACGCTTTTCTGACAAAAGCAAAGTGAGATTAAGATCACCGGTGATGATGACATTTTCCACATTCTCCGTTTCAGCCAGATTCCTGATGGAGTCCCAGCAGGCCTTTTTTTCCCCTGCGATGATCGGAGCGTATACGTTGAAGAGGTTGATGACCTCCTTTGTGTCCAGAAGCTAGAGTTTCAAGTATAGCCAATGGTCATTTAGAATTCGAGTGATCAAAGAGTACTTATTGTTGTTCCAAAGAGAGCCCAACCCACCCGAGGCTCCTCGAGCAGAGACGGCCAGTCCTCCACCTTTCTTCCAAAATTTCTTACTAACTTGGAGGAAGTCTTTGCCCTCCATTTTTGTCTCCTGGATTAATAGGATGTCAAGGGTTTCTGTCCTTATGAGACTTCTCACGGCTTCTTCTTTCACTTTGCTCCCAATACCTCTGCAATTCCAGGAGACGACCTTCATCACTTACTTTTTTTAGTGTGTTAAGCTCCCTTGGAGCCCTGAGCCTGATTCCTTGTCATCTTTGGGGTTTTTGCCAAAAGTTTCTCAAGGGTTCGTTGGCTGCCCTGATGCTTATCTTTATAGGTTTTCTGCTCTCTCTTATCTCAAGCAGACTTTCGTCCTCTTGTCGATATTTTGGCCGAAGTTTGTGTGTCCCCTATTTCCCCTTCCTCTTCTGATTCCTCTGAGTCTTGTTCCTCCTCTTCGACTTCTGCTTGTTTTTCCTTGAGGCTTTCTGAGGCACTTTCCCCTGTCCTCGGACCTAAGGGTGCCCCTTTGTCAGGGGACGATGTCTTTTGTTTCTCGACCTCTTGGGTTTCCTCTGGAGCTGAGCTTAAGGGCCCGAATGTGTTTGCTTGACCGTTTAGGGTAAGGCCATGCTGATCAGAAGCTAGCTGAGGGCTTTTGTCTTTTGGAGCCCCGGATTTGGGGGTTTTGTGGGAGTTTTTTGTTCGCTTGACCTGATTCCAGCCTTTCTCCTTCTCTTTATCTTTCTCACCATTACTCGGGCAACCCCTGGCAAAGTGTCCGTAGACATGGCATTTTCAGCACTTGAAAGGGAGCTGCTCATAATCTAATTTTTGCACATGAGTCCAGCTGCCGACTTTGATTTTTATTACCTCCGGGAGTCCCACCTCTAGATTGACCTCGACACAAATTTGGACAAAGTCATATTGATCCTTATTGTTTGACCGGTCAATAAATTTGCCCAGGGCGTTACCTATGTGTTGCAAAGAGTCCCAATTCCAGCAATGAACTGGGAGGTTCGACAGCCTAACCCATACTGGAACAGCCGTAGGGATGTCCACTACTAGATCGAAGTCCGACGTCCACTTGTTGAGATACAAGCCCTGAGGGCCCATGAAATAGGGCCCATTCCAAAATATCATATCTTTATCCTCTTTTTTGGTGAATTCGAACAGAAAGAAGCCTCTCCCCAAGAAGTAAGAGGTTACACTATTCTTGATCAAAGGCTTCCAGTTTTTTACCACCCAGTTCTCTGTTGCTTTTGGTGAGGGCCAAAGGCCATTGAACTGTCCCACAAGGGCACGATCCATCGGTGTCAAGGCAACCTAGATCGATTTCTCTGAGGGGAGAGAGATATCTGGAATATCATCCAACTTTTTCACGAACCCAGGGGGTTCAGTTGTCTTCTTTTTCGGTAGAGAGGCCAGCATCCAATTGAAAGCGTCCTCGACTATTGGGGTAGGTAGAGTGGGAGGTACCTGGGAGGAGCCCAACGTCTCCATGGCGGCGAGGGGGAACCTTGGATCAGTCGCGTGGACTCACAGTTCGCGACAATCAAAGCTTACTACTCTTTTATGGTTGTCCTAAAGTGATGTTTCATAAACTTTATTATTAATCAAATATTTAAAAGTATTTAAAAATCCTTTTAGTTGATAAATGTGTAAAGCAAGTTAATTAGAAATAAAAACTAATTAAGATTGAAAAGAGATTACTAAGATGGACTTTCAAAAATCTTTATTTTACAGTGAAGATAATCTTATATTTAAATCATTCCAACCATTCTTTTTTCTCAACTTTTCACCCTATAAAATCATAAATCACATGGAACAACTTCAAAAAAAATTACATGGGATCCAATATTAGCAAGGTAATGGTTCTTGATAGCATGGAATAAGATATGTGTTCCTAAATCTAAGGGAATATTAGGTCTTGAAAATTGAAATATTTAAATATTTTCTTAACTAGTAAATTATTATGAATAAGGTATCATATCTAGACATTGATGTAGGAGTCTAGTATTAGCATGTAAGGGGTCTAATATTAGCGGATAATGGTTGTTAATAGTATGGAATAAGATATGTGCTCCTAAATCCAAGGGAAGATTAGGTCTTGGAAATTTAAATATTAAATTATTTTCTTAACGGTCAATTATTATCAATATGGTATTATATCTCTAAACATTGACGTGAGAGAAAATTTGGAAAGCAAAATATGCGTCATAGAAAGATATGTATAGAATAATTAACTTTTCCCACATAACTCACATATTTGGAAGAGTGCAAAAATATTAGAAACCTCATTGAAAACCATTTTTGGCAAATTGCAAATGGTAAATCAATATCATTTTAGGTTGACACTTGGAACCCACTACCCTCTTTGAAGAGGAGTAATGATGTCAAGAGAAGATTAGGTTTTGAAAATTTAAATATTAAAATATTTTTTTAAGTAGTAAATTATTGTGAATATGGTATCATATCTAGACATTGAGGTGGAGAAAATTTGAAAAGAAAAATATACATCAAATATTCCATGGAAAGTTGTGTTTAGAATAATTAACTTTCCCACATGACTCACATATTTAGAGAAGTGCAAAAAGTATTAGAAACTTCATTGAAAACCATTTTTGGCAAATTGCAAATGGTAAATCAATATCATTTTAGGTTGACACTTGGAACCCACTACCCTCTTTGAAGGGTAGCAATGATCCCAAGAGAAATAAATTTAGAAAGGGAACTAATAAAGATAAAGACCCATCAATTTTGGGTTAAAGAAGGATAACAATAATCATTTTCATTTTCATTGGGTTTTAGAAGGTGGAAGAATGAAGATTAATCATTTGCATTTTCACTGGGTTTTAGAAGTTGGAAGAATGAAGATTCATGGTCAATATGGTTTTTAAGGGAGATGAGAACTTAATTATGGAACAAGTTAAAGTTGTATTGAAGATATACTTAGAACTTAGAAAATATGAAAAAATTATTTTCAAAAGGGGTAGGATGGGTTCTAATTTTATTGTAAGTGTGTATATATTTATTTAATTGAGTCAATTGGGTTTAGCTTGGGTGGTTGGGAAGAACGATTTTTATTTTCCCCACCTAGGTTTGATTCTGCAAGTGATGTGTTGAACTCATAACGAGTATATTGTATTGGTTGTGGAGCCTAATTATCTTCATGATTCAGAGGTGTTGACACTTGAATCCCTTAGGACTGAAACGACAACCTCAAAAGGATACAAATCCTCCTGTGTTTTTATAGAGGCGGTACTCATTTGTTCGAGATTTTTAAAATGTAGGACTTTTATAGAATTCTGTCAAAGGAAAGTAAAAATAGATATAAAAGAAAAAAAGAAAGTTCCTAAGAAAGGACCAGGAATCACATACATTCATACATTTAAAGCAAATAAACAAAATTTCCTCACATCCATCATAGTAGGGCTAAAGATTTTTTATCACATAAAAAATTAAAAGAAAATGATTTGCATGCATAAGAGAACTTTAACAGAGTGATACATGGGCAGCTGAAATGAAGATTACGATAGATCAACCTCAAATACTTTACATTCAGAAAAACTGGGTTACAAAGTACAGTCGAGATTGTTCCCAAAATAGCTCTCTTGGAATTTCTAAAAAATATATAGTTCTATACATATTCTTTGAAATTAAAATGTGTTTGTCATAATGATTGGTATTGGGGCTCCTGCATACCATAAAGCAAATATGTATAAGAATGAAGTTCATAGAAAGAAGAAAGTGGGTGGCGGAATACAGCAAGGCCTGGCAAGAAGAAAAAGGAAATTATCAATCTTCAGTTAAACCTTTCTATTTAAAGAGGTGGAGTAACTGGATGAAGAGCTTGATAAAGACAGAAAGATATGATCAGTATGAACTCACTATGATGGTATCTCATGATTTGTCACTTGCTCGTTGATGTCCTTTTATGGCTTTCATCAACGGTTACAGGAACCGTCTCAACTGTCATTTTCCCTTCATCGGTAAGTTTGTTTACAACCTTTTTAAACCACTCCTCGATGTAGCTCCTCATTGGCGCCACGTTGATTTCATGCCGGATTTTTGTATTGAAGAGCTCGCCTTCCAAGTCCCTTAGATCAATAGAAATGTTCTACAAAACTTCTTCAATGTCTTGATTTTTAATCAAATAATCGACTAGCCAGTTTTCCACGTCATCTTCACTATACTCAAGAATGTTGTAGAATTTTTCAAATGATAACCCTTTAAAGATCTCAACTTGTTCATCAAATTCTTTCTTGGTTAAGAACAATGAGTTGAGTATCAATTTTGGGTTTTGAACCTCATTGGTGCCCCCAGCTAGATCTATCTCAATCAACTTTTTGAATAATTCTTCTCTTCTATTTATGACCTGGCTGCATGCTTAGACAATAATATTCAAGTTTTTAACCTTTTCCTTCCAACATGCGTTTAGTTGTTTTATCCAGTTTAGAGAAGGGAGATCCTCCTCTCTTCTTCTCAACTCTGTCATATTGGTAACTTTAAAACCAAATGGTACAACCACATTGAGGTAAAAACCTTCCTCGTTTTTCAAATCTACATGTAAATATTCATGAAAAGCATGTGCTCCCGTTCCAAAAGAGACCATGCTCTTTGACATCTCCCAAGCTTCTGTAATTAATTCTGTTATTTTCTTGATATTTTTCTCCACATATCCCCAGGATGATGTGAGAAGGCTTGTCGATTCTTTTAATTTTGTTGAAGATGTGGTAGGCCCAATCATTGCTAAAGGACTAGCAAGTACTGGAAGAGGCATCAAAGTTTCTTTTGATTCTTTGATTCGCTCCTTTAAACTGACATTTTCTACTTCAAGGTCTCCAATAGAATTATCTATAGCATCTCCAGTTGCTTGGTGAATTTGGGAAATTTGGGAAGGCCGCATGTTCCGTAGGTTAATCTATGAACAAGATTTCCCCTTTTTATTCTTTACATCTCTTTTCTCAATAATCAAATTTTTGGACTCGTTGTCAAAAACAACGCTCTGAAATACAAAATACTCTTCTTCATCGAAGGTCTCACTCTCAAGTATTTCCATATGAGGATTCTAGTGAGCAGTGTTCTCTAGTTGGTCGACATTGGGGAACACTTTTTCACTGTCAATTTCGAGTTCCATATCCTCGAGGGAGAGGTCGTGGATGTTGCATTCACGTCGAGGTCCCTCCTATTCTTGGGCAATATTTTTTATTTTTTTCCTCAAGGGAAGTTTGTGAGAACTTTAAATTTTTCTTGAAGGAGGGTTCTTATCTCCTCCTCCGCCTGAATAGTTGTGGGTTACTTTCTTAATTTGGTGGGTCGTTGGAGCGTTGCTCTGAGATGTTTTACTCTTTGGAGTGACAATCGGGGATTGGGCACTTTTCTCACTTGGACCTTTTCCTCTCTGCTTGTATGACTCATTGGTGTTGAGTATTGTTTCAAGGTCGTCGGTGTCACGAGCAGGAGTTCCTGAGACATTATCTCCATCTTCATTCAGAATATCATTAATGAAAGAATTGTTGAAACCAACAACCAATAGATCTTCTACAAAAATTCCACTAGGGCCAAACCCTTTTACTCTTTTAGCATATTTTAGATTGAGGCTATGGAAGTGACCTGAGAATTCATCAATATTGTTCATATTTTTGAATATGGAGTCCCCAACTTTCCAAGGCAAAGGTATGAATTGTTTTTTTCTCTTTTCATGGAAAATGATCCAGGTGGATATCGGTGGCTACCCACCTTTTTCGACTGGCTCAAAACAGTTTTTTGGCAATTTTGGCAATTTACTATTTTTAGCAGGTTTTAACTTCTGGGGCCATTTT
>JZKD02S1879638.1:392036-402922 GCA_000966675.3 Picea glauca
GTGAAACTGATGGAATGATGACTCAATTCCCAAAAATATGCATGAAATATGATAAGCAATCATTTCTTTTCAATGAATACCTATTTAAGGGAAAGAGGAAGAGTCATTTTCACTACCAAACACTTGATAAGGAATGCCCTCAATCAATTTTGTTCTCAATCAGATCCAACATGATGCTACAACATTTCAGAAATGTAAACTACTCACTAAAATGTACTTTTGTCGTTTGCATGCGAATGATGATCAATTCAATGAAAAACTTGTCCTGCTAACTACCCTTTTAGATCAAGGAGATTCGGACAAGAAAACACAGATTTCGCACAAACAACACACCCTTTTGCAATCAAACAAGAGAAATAAAATAAAAAACGCAAAAGGAAGGAGAAAGAGATGGACAAGGTGACCTCAACGAACCAAATGAGAAGAGGCACAGACTTCTGGTGTCCTTTACTAGAGTTTTCGCTCAGTCAGATAGGAGAGAAGAAAGCAGCGGATCGATTTCAAGCTCTCAACAGCAAAAACTCAAAAATAAGGAAGAAGGGCATAAAATATGAACAACAAGGTGTTTACTTCTCAGGAGGAAGCATGTCAAAGGTCAAAGGAAGAATCATTGATTCACAAAGCAACTCAGCAAGTGAAAAAACAGGGTTTGGACCTCCAAAAAATACAATTTTTGAAGATATTTTGGGAAAAAAAGGGTTGGCGCTCTAGAATAAGGGCCACCAGAGCATTATAAAGCTCTGTCTAACAGCTTAAGGGAGTGTTGGCGCTCTGCTAACATGGGCGGGGGGGTGCTAGGCTCAAAAAACTCACAAAAAAGTCCAAAAACTGAAAATTTTGATCAAATTTTGATAGGTAAGCTGAGTGTGATGGGGTAAAGAGTCAATTAGCAAGTGAAATTGGATAAATGGGGTGAACAAGGTCTGAAAACAATCAGGTAAGACAAGGTCTTATGAGGAAAAATCAAAACTAAGAGTTTGGTTGTTCCACAGTGGAGTCGCCAGTTTCTGTCGAAGGAAAATCTCCCTGCAGACAGGTAGATCTCCTGAAAGAGCTAGACTCTTAACTCTAAGACAGAAAGTTCTTATCATGGTCACTGACTTCCTTTTAGATCTAGGTGGACTAGTGTGTGAAGAGGAAGGAGAAAGGAAGTACCTTTTACCGATGTTTGTCCCTCCACGCTCCAAGTTGAGCTCCAATCTTTCGCTCCTCGATAAGCCATGTAGACAAACAAAGTACGACCACTTCCTACTCTATCAAGATTAGTTTGAAATAGGTCTATCTACTAAAGATACAAATTCATGTGAGATTGAACATGAATTAGAAAGCCAATCAAATTATATTAATGAGGACAAAACATTGCTTACAACCGTAGATGGATTGCAACAGCTCTGCCAAGTCCTCCTTGTCTACCCCTTGCTCAAAATATCCACAATCCGAATGATGATAGCTTCACCGATTGCACCTTATGAGATCATAGGTCTCTTGCTTCCAAAATATCTCTGTTCCAGCACCACTTATAAGATCATAAGTTTGGTGTGATTCTCCTTTTTCCAGTCCTCTTTCACCATTAGAAAGCTTGTTTATATAGCCTTGGAGAGGCTCAAAAACTTGAGATATTCTTGGGGAAGTTGAGGATTTTCCTCCTTCAGTTGAGGATCTGACCTAAGATCATGGCTAGACTAGGGATTCGAATCCAACTGCCTTCCAAGAATGAAAAGATCCTTCCCCCATTCATCTCAACAACTCAACTGCTGCCTAGAATAGGTAGCACTCCCTCAAAAGGGCCATCAGAGCGCTACAACACTCCCCAGTAGGCTTAAGGGGGGCACCAGCGCTCCCTCAAAAGGGCCAAAGGAGATTTATAACACTCCCAGATAGTGTAAGGGGGAGCTCCAGTGCTCCCATAAGAGGTATAGGGGAGCGCTCTCCTCCAAAACTTAGTTTTTCGAGTGTTTTCAGATGGAAAAAGGTTCATAAGCCCAGTTAACCTTTCCTCCTCTTCCAAATCAAGTGTTTGACATGTGCCAAGTGTCCTCCTGATGTCGTTTACAGGCACGACATAAGAATCATGGCAGTATGCTTCCCTGACACTTGCAACACTTGTGAGAAAAATGCGACACTTGCGAACTTTGTAATGACGACACTTGCGACACTATCAAAGTGAGTATTTTTTATGTGTAACAACTAGCGTCACATTTGACCTGGAATGTCTTACTGAAATCTGGCAACACCAAAATTGACTGCTCAGTAATCTTTTTCTTCAACAAGTTGAAACTCTTCTCTGCTTCCTCTGTCCAATGAAAAGCTTTGTGTCTTTTCTTCACCGTGTCCATCATTGGTGCTCTAATCCCACTGGAATTTCGGATGAATTTCCTGTAGAAACTAGCTAAACCATGGAAGCTTCGAACTTCAAACACACTTCTTGGCGATGGCCAATTCTTGATTGCATTCACCTTTTTCGGGTCCATCTTCAACTCATTTACAGAGATAACAAAACTCAAGTAAATGAGTTTTGTCCTCATAAATGTTGATTTCTTCATGTTCATCAGCAACTTCTCTTGCTGCAATCTCCTCATTACTGTAGCTAAATGCTTTAAGTGTTATATCTCAGTCTTACTGAAAATCAATATATCATCAAGATATACGATGACGAATTTTCCTATGAAATCCTTCAGGACTTCATTCATCAACCTCATGAAAGTATTAGGCGCATTTGTTAAGCCAAATGGCATAACAAGCCATTCATACAACCCTTCATTTGTCTTGAATGTTGTCTTCCATTCATCACCTTCTCTCATGTGAATTTGATGATATCCGCTTTTCAAATCAATCTTTGAAAAGAATCTTGCTCCACTCAAGCAATCCATCAAGTCATCCATCCTTGGCAATGGAAATTTGTATCTGATGGTAATCTTATTGATCGCTCTTGAGTCTGTACACATCCTCCAGCCTCCATCTTTCTTTGGGCTGAGCACCGTTGGAATAGTGCATGGACTCAATCTCTCTCTAACCAATCCTTTGTCCATCAAATCCTGGACTTGCCTCTTGACTTCTTCATTCTCCTGTGGCGTCAATCTATACGCTGCTTTGTTTGGTAAACTAGATCCAGGTATAAGATCAATGTGATGACTTATACTTTTGATCGATGGAAACAAACAAGGTAGTTCGTCCACTACTATATCAGCGAACTCTTCCAGTAACTCCTGGATTTCCTTTGGTAAATCATCCACTCTTGTATTGGTCAAAACAATTCTAGGTTTCCTGACCACGATGAATTGTGTGTCTTCCTTCTTCTTAAACTCCTTAAGAAGTTCCTTCCCACTCATGAGAAGTACAATGTTGCTCACCTCTGATTTCGTTTCTTTATCTTTAATTGGCAAAAACATGTATGTGTTCTTTTACTTTGTTTGGTAAACTAGCTCCAGGTATAAGATCAATGTGATGACTTATACTTCTGATCAATGGCAACGAACAAGGTAGTTCGTCCACTACTATATCAGCGAACTCTTCCAGTAACTCCTGGATTTCCTTTGGTAAATCATCCACTCTTGTACTGGTCAAAACAATTCTAGGTTTCCTAACCACGATGAATTGTGTGTCTTCCTTCTTCTTAACCTCCTTAAGAAGTTCCTTCCCACTCATGAGAAGTACAATGTTGCTCACCTCTCATTTCGTTTCCCATTCCTTTCCAAGGTGTATGTGTTCTTTCTTCCTTCATGAATCACATTCCTATCATATTGCCACGGTCTACCCAGCAATAGGTGACAAACATCCATGGGAATGACATCACATAGTATTTCATCATTATATCCTCCTATTTGAAATTCAACTAAACATTGTTTAGTGACATTTACCTGATGTCCTTTTTGTAGCCATGAAACTCTGTATGGGCTTGGATGTTCAATAGTCTCCAGCTCTAGCTTTTCTACCATCTTTGTAGAAACGAGATTGTCTATGCTACTGCTGTCCACGATAACTTTGCAAACCCTGTCTTTGGTCTTGCAAGTAGTCCGAAACAGACTGTTCCTTTGGACTGGGTTCTCTGCCTCTTTCTCTGGATTTAAGAGAATTTTTCTCATCATCAATGATCTTCCACCCTCAACATCTTCTGCCTCAACATTCTGTCCTTGTGCTTCGGCAATGTGAGTCTCATCTCCATCTTTCTTTCTGTCTGGACATTCATAGGATTTGTGTCCATTTTTTCCACAGGTAAAGCATTTTATTTCTCCACCTATGCCTCTTCCTCTTCTTCTGGTTCGAGGAAAAGTATTTCTGTCAGCATATTGTCCTCTCTACGAGCTTCCTCCTCTCTCATGCTAAGTTTGAGGTTTCTTCCCCTCTTATTGAGGTTTCTGAGCTCTGTCTTGGGCAATTGTCTTGCCTCTGGTCTGATTTCTGCCTCAACCTCTTTGACCTTGCTTTTAGCTCATCTTCTCTTCAGCTTTCAGAGCCATCTGATAAGCATCTTCTACAGTCTAAATGATCATCATGCTCATCTCATCTTGGATGTCATATCTCAGACCATTCATGTACCTAGAAACCTTTTCATCATCGCTTTCTCGATGACCTGCTCTAATGTTTAGTTTGTAGAATTCTTCAGTGTACTCTTTCACTGACATCAACTTCTGTCTCAAATTCTACATTCTCCGAAACAGAGTAATTTGATAATCCTTGGGTATGAATTTGGCTTTCATCTTCGTAACCATTCTATCCCAACTTTTGATTTTTTGCTTGCCTTTGCAGCGTCTATCAGCCTGCAGTTCATCCCACCATAATGTTGCATGCCCTTTCAGTCTTGTGATAGCATGTTTGACTTTTTTATCTTCCTCGACATCCTCATAGTTGAAGTATTTATCCAGAGCTCTAGTCCAGTCTAGAAACTCTTCAACATCTAAGTTCCCTTCATACATGGGAATCTCCATTTTTTCCCTGGCACCTATCCTTGCGACAACCCTAAATAGGCGTTCGTCTACAGCATTTTTGACTGCGACTTCTTCTCCATGTCCAACTTCATTTTCACTGTCAACCTCACTGATATCCCGAGTGTCGACTGTGCGCCTTTGTGTTGTGTCCATGGCATCAAGCCTGGCACGTAATTCGCGCATTTCCCTTTCTACCGTTGGATCAGGAATTGGTCTATCTCTTCTTCTCGGTGGCATGGATAAGAAACATTCTTACTTCCTCTGCTACAGAAAGAAAAGATTCTTTCTGCGCTCTGATACCACAACTGGTGCAGACCCCTAAACCCTCGAGTCGAGGTCTGCGCAAGATCGCTCTAAATCTGCCCTTTGAGTCTGATTGACTCTTTGGTTTCCCCTCGGGAAATACTTTTCACACACAACAGTGTATCCACAGGTCCTTATGAGTGTGCTCACGCGATCAAACACGAAGCATCAACTTAGATCTCCCAACCCAAAATAGGATCGCACCCTTCGCTAGTTCGAGACTTCGGGTTTCGCGATTTCGCGATCCTTGATGTGAAGGGTTCCTATCCCTACAACCTCCGAAACCCGAATTGTCGAGCTCCTATGCAATCAAAAAAGGTTGAATTTTCAACGGGCTTCTCACTTCATCGGGATTTTGGACTTCGCAATGTCGTGAATCCAGATGCAAGGCTCTCCATCCTTCGACCTCCGAACCCCGAAACGGTCAACAAGGTTTGACTCCGCCAATTGACAAAGACACGCCACCTATCATCCTTGCGGTTTTCTACCTTTTACGTAGACTCCTACCACCTATCACTCTTTTGGTTTTTCAGGACTCTCGCTCCCAAAGCACTGTCTCCTCCATTTCCCGACACCCAAAGTGTCGAAATCCTGAAACTCTAATCCACTTTTTGTCGCAACTCGCGACTTTGGGATTTTCATTTCACAGTGCTCAACTCCTTGTTGTTAGGATCCCCGAAATGTCGAAATGATATGACGGCTTGTGTAAAGCACAACCAATGACCCACATAAATTATGGATCCTAGAGTGGAACGCTTGCATGCCTCTAACCACCCTGTAACTTTTCTGGATCCTACGGTCCACGCTACTTCGCGAATTCTTCACAGAGAATTTCGACCACTTGTTTGTTTCGGACAACTTCCGCGAAACAAATCTAGGTTCTTTCACTGGAACTTAACTTCTGTTGGATGTCTTCGACCCTTGTTCCCTTCGAAGTAGTTCAACCTTGTCCTCCTTTGAACACTTCAACACGCTACCCCTTCTGAGCTTTCTTCACAATTTCGAGTCTTCGAAAGGACTCTTGCATGCACTCCTTGCGGAAATCCCTCAAATACCTTTAAGTATTTGAATTCTTGACTCTGTGCAACCTCCTCTCTGCAACAACAGTCCTTCAATTCACCCCTTGGTTGATAAGTTCTGAGCTTTCAGCCAGCCTGCGCACACCTTGCACGGCTTCTATGCTTCACCTGCACTTCTGCGAAAATGAGAACAATGTTATCTCTCCTGAGCCTTCAGAGGTAAACTATGAATCTTCGTTAACGCACTCCTTGCGGACGTTTCATTGCACTCCTTGCAAGAACTCTTACTCAGGAAGAGAAACAATTGAAACTCATTCTCTTTCTCTCTCAGACTTACACATTCAACATGGAATCATACATTTACACCCTATTAAAGAAAATGCATAACAGAGAGAATAAACAATCATAAGCATACCATTTAGCATGTATACACAAAGAACATCATAACACCATGAATCTGAATCAAAGCTTCATATATTAATTCAGAACTTCTGTACATGGGTTCTTCTCTACAACTCTCTGCTACAACTCTCCTCTTCTCTATGCTCTATGATACAATGCTCTCTAATGTTTCAAATGATACAAAGGTGAGGGTGTCTATAGTCGGTTTTCCCTCCTACGCTCCTAAACTGTCTAATCTTCATTCAAATCTACCTACTTTCATTAACTATTGCATAAATGCCTTAATGGTTTACAGATGAGAGCAATCGCTCAAGATCTGTTTACAATATGCAAGCACGCTTCCCTTTAACCATTATATTTATGTTTCAAAGATATTTCAAAACGTGCGTTGGTGGCCTTCCAGCTGTCTTCCGCCTTCACGCTCACTTGACTGCTTACGATGCTCCTGCATCATGATGAGATGAGACTAGTACTGTGCTTCCAGCTTGATAGTTGTGACGTAAAGCCAGTCTAGTATCTTGCTTCCATCTTGAGTGTTGTGACGTAAAGCAAGACATTGAGATGAGACAAGTACTGAGCTTCCAGCTCGACAACTGTGACGTAAATCCAGTCTTGTATTATGATGAGCCAGCCTTGTGCTGTGATGATGATGATATATCAGTTTTTATACTAATACATATTGATGTAGATGATGATGGCATTCCTTTGAGAATGACAATGCTGTCGATGAAGAAAACTTCCGATTATTTATAGATACGCCAGTTAGTGTTCCAAGATGATATTGACGATGTTTTCCTCTCACCCACTTGATGTTGTTGATGATGTTGTCCTCTCTCTCTCGCATGATGCCGCTGAAGAATACCCTTCTTGTTAAGGGGGAGTGTTGAAATAATGTAACTGCAAAGAGTATTCTTATTATTATTGATATATTATTCATAGGATCATTCCCCATTGAGGATTGATCATGTTGGTTATTGTAATAGGACCAAATCCCCTTTTACGGATTGGTCAAAAGAAAATTGTAATAGGAAGAATAAGAAGTCGACCCCAACAGATATTAAAGAAGCCTAGAAATATAATAAAGGTGGGTTTACCCACCCAGTTTGAGAAGTCGGCCCTGCTAGTGAAGAGACACTTCACACGTGCCAGACTTGTATAAATAAAGGAGGCTAGCACCTCAGTTAGACATAACTCACTTGCTCATTTTGAGAGACAAGTTTAGATCTGTTGCTGGAGAAGAAGGAGAGAGAGAGTGGTGCATATCTAGGAGAGGATTTTCTGTATTTGTTTAAGAGATCTCTTGACATTGTATTGGCTATCTATATTAAGGAAGTTTTGCTGGGTTTTCTTCCCCTAGAGGGTTTCCCTGGATAAATGTTGTGTCTCTTGTGATTGTGTATTTCTCAGTGATCTTGGATTATGCTATTGTTATCTAATGAAATGCAAACATCTATAATAATGGCTTAAACATCAACATTGTCTTCGATCATAATGATTAGGATGCTTTTACTACTTAGAAAAGGTTGGTGAAGAGTCCAATGTAGGCTGAACAAAAGGTATATTCATATGTGAATAAAAAATAGACTTAGGTAATTCATATGGTAGAGCCTTCAAAAAATTAGAAATTGAAGCATGTTTTACTAAGAGATTTGCATGACTTCCATTTGGTGATGAAGTCTCTAAATGGACAAGGTATACTTTTATTTTATTTTATTATACAAACATATATGTTTTTTATTAATAATAATTGCAGTGTCATTGGTCAACATTAAAAGACAAAATTATGTTGTCCAAGAAAGAATATTTATGAATTTGAGCAAAGTACTAATAAGTTTGTTTACAAAATTCAAAAATGACCTTCACTAAGGACGACCACAAGCTTTTGCTATTATATATTCTATAAATGAAACTCCCAATATCAACCCTACTTTGAAAAACATTAAAGAGACTAGAATTTAATAGAACATGAGATTGTTATGACCATCATCCTGCCCAACATAAGAAGGTTGTGATTCCTGCACTTCCATCTCCACATCTTCACATAATTGGTGAATTATTTCTTCTTTTCTAAACTCCCCCAAAGATGATCCCACAAATAATCCAATATTTGAAGCCACAAATTCTGAATACCTTTTCTAAATAGAAACTAGTTGTCTAATCAGTTTGCACTCAGTTTCAAGAGCTTATATTTGCTTGCTTTGTTGCAGAACAATCTCCGTTAATAGTGCATGCTCCTGATTATGGGTTACCTCATGCCTATGTAATTTATATGTGACAGAGTAAAAATAATCCCCTTTGTAAGTGATAAGACTCTCATGCCTCCCAACAATATTTTTGTATTTCAAGAATTTCACAGAGAATATTGTTCCCTTGGAAGGAAAGTGACTAGAATTTTCCATGTAGCCCAAACAAAAAATATGCATACCTCATGTGGTTGCACCCATAGATATTATACTATCGTAACTCGTTCACACATAAGTGGATCAAATCCCACCCCCATGTCCTTCAAAAATTTTAAATCCAATTGGGTTTAGCTTGGGAGGAATGATTGTTATCCTCCCCACATGGGTTCAATTCCTGCAAGTGACATGTTGATTCCATAACGAGTATATTGTTGTAAGGGTTTTGAGCCTTGTTGTTGATCGACCTTGTGAGCACAAAACTTCAAATTGGACAACCAAACCCAACATTTTAAGCCCCGAGGGTTAGCTCCAATGATCTAGAGCTAGACGTGATTTTATCGTGCTTGTTGTTGGTCACAAATTCGACTCTCTTGATTCCCCCAGGGAAAGGCCCTATAATCAAGGATAACAATTTACCTCGCTTACCATCCATGGAACATGGAATAAGTATTAAGAGGGTTTTCCACGAGTACATTTCCTTGGAAAAAAAACAGATATGCCTACCTATAATCCTATCCAAATAGAAATAATGCAAAACAACCCTGAAGCACTTCCACAAAATCACTTTCTCATTCACAAAAAATAGAGATCGAAAGGAAATTATACTCACCAAAATCATATGTGAGCAAAACACATCTAGAGGCACCTAAACATGTTGCCAAAAATTCCCAAGATACCCAAACAACCCAGGCAGGATTGCTCCCCTTAAATCATACTCCTAACCCAATTCTAATTTGAAAACCACTTCACTTTCAAGAAGTATATTGGAAATATCAAAGGGAGAAGATCTATAGTTTCCAATACTTACCAGGAAACTGGGTGAAATGGGAAGAGAAACATCCAATGAAGGTTGCAAACACAAAATTTCAGCTGCCAACTTGACGAACATCATGCCAAGCCTTCCACTTTCAACCCCAATACGTCCCATTATCCAAACTACATATAGACTTATGTCCTTCCACACTTCAAAGGGCCAATTCGTAGTTATGAACAAAGCATGCTAGGGTACTTCCTTCATGACTTCCATTGATACTTGATCATGTGAATGAACTCCATGTTGCCTTATTTGGTAGTACGTGAAGAACACACCATTGATTTGAAAAAACATTAAATAAACCTTAAGGAATGGGTTCCATGGATACCCCACTTTTTCTCTTGAGAGTTCCTTCATCCAGATGAGATGTTGAGATAACTAATTGAGCCTCCAACTTGTTATGCTCCCTTAAAACATGATAGAACTCCAAAGTCTCAAAACAATGAAGATCTTTTTGAACTCTATGTATAATTCGAGGAAGCTTTCCATCAGTTGGAATGGATGACCTATGCATGAGTCCAATTATTATAATTGAGTCTCCAATGATTATGATTCTTTTACTTCACTTGGAATTCAATTGTTTTAATCCTTGGAATAAATCAAGAGCTTCAGATTGATTATTAGTGGATAAATGCAACCCCCATTCAAAGGTATCTTCTTACTTTCCATAGGCATAAAAAATTATCCCCCTTCACCTACTACCCCTGCCAAGGCCTACTCTTACTAATCTCATCACATGCTTTATATGATTGATTATGCTCTATCCATTCTTACCAATGCAACCAATTGGATAACCCATTTGAAAAAGCATTTTGGAACCAAAGCTTATGGTATGATTCTAGAACTTGGAAGAACACTATCCATGATTAGCTAAAAGAAAAAGAGAGGATGTCTACCCATGATCAACATAACTATAATCACAAGAATCATGGGCACCAACATTAGCAATGTCCTCGAGGGAAACATTAGCTTCATTATCAATATATGAAGAACCATCATCAAAAGAAACCACTCAAAGTAA
>JZKD02S1879638.1:423222-433263 GCA_000966675.3 Picea glauca
CTTTTATTTCTAACAACTGCTTGGATCTTACATTTGCCCACTTGACCATGTTTGGGGGGATTGACAGGGTGCCCTAGCAAGCCTGTATCTGTAGGTTTTGGTTTGCCACTAGGGGGATTTCTAAAAATCCATCATCCACTCCCCTCATAACACCACTTCTCCATCTTACTTCCCACTCACTTATCCCATTCCCCTTGTCCAGGCATTGGGTTGACCTATTTTCAGGACTGCACCTTACCTCGTGGGAAGAAGGGGCTAAAGGCCCAGAAGGTAAAAGCAAGCTGGTAAAAGATAAAAGCCTAAGAATAAAACCTTGAGATGCTTTGCCCAGGGATCCCTGAGAAAGCGATAAAAGGCTTCTCAACAAGAAATAAAAGGGACCCAGAAAAATAGTAAAACAAGACCTAGTCAGAGGATAGGGGATCTCATCACGAGCCAACCTATTAGGTCCATGGGTACCTAGTAGTATGACATTGCCACCAGCTGGTTACCACGCCAGGGCAGTGACTCTTGGTTGCATGGCCAAGGGAAAGGGGGTCTCATCACAAGCTAACCTTCTCATCTCTGTGAAAGTACTTGTGGGTAACATTGTCAGCCCTGGTCACCATGCCAAGGCAGTGTCCCCTTATTAGCTCTTGAACAAAAAAGCAAAAAAGAATAAAGGCAAGAATGGGCTTGGAAAGATTACATCCATGACAGGTACAACTCACCTTCTACAAAGGCACCCACAAGTAACACTTTTTCATCCTTGGCTTTCACTCCACCCACATGCTCGGACATCTCCTGACCACATCACCCACTTACATGGCTTGGATGAGGTCTTTTCAGGAACTTTCCTTTTCCTGTGGATACTAGCCCAATAAGACGCCTTGTCCTTTTCTCCAGACTTGTATTGCAGACTTGTGTAACTTCTTTGAGCTGTTAACTGATGTATTAGGGATTTTATGCATATGTTTAATAATATTGATGATGAGATGTGACTGACATTGCTATGATCCCCGTGACTGATGAGCCCACGGAGGGTGTAGCCTTTGATGTGCAGGACCATGCTTGACGGACAGGTACCATTTGGACTGGTACACATGGGGAGATGATCAGTTCAGACCTCCATGGGGTTGAAGAGCCCACCAGATGGATGCTGAGACCCAATGAGGGGGCAGAGATAGGACATAGATGGATTAGGTTTTTGCACCGGAGAAGAAGAGAATGTTCAACTAGAGGCACCCCAACATAGCTTGACCTAGGGGGTATGACCCTTTCTTAGTGGAACGTTGGCCTTTGGAGGCCTAGGACGTCACTACCTTGACCATGACATCACCCAACATCATGGACGTTTGGGGTAGGCAAACTAGGCAGTAGTGGCACGTGTGGCAGGTTGGAGAAGCCCAGGGAGGGCTAACGTTTTGCTCCAGGATGCCCCATCTGCTCTAAAAAGGGCTAACGTCTCCTTTGGAGGGGCTTTTACTCTCCTTTCAGCTTGATTTAGGGTTTTTTAACTTGACAATTTAATGTAAAACAATATGATTTGATATTTTGGCCTTGTCGGCCTTTTTACCTGACCTAAATGTAAAATTAGGTCAAGGTTTTGTATAAATGAGGGATTTTAACTCTCATTTTTAGGAGATAAGTGATTCACTCCATAAGGAGGACTGAAATTGGCGCCCTCTCTTAGGTGTTTGGCTGGATTAAGTGATGCGCACTTGTTGAAGGAAGAGATTTTTGGCATTTATGGTGTTTCTCTTGAAGGAAGGTGTTACAACTAGGGTTTGCATGGTTGTTTCTTGATGAATTGTAAGTATTTTGCTGCAAAACTTCTTGAATGAATGGTTGTAGTTTAATTTCTTGCATGTGTTTATGAATTTTGTTGAATAAAGAAACCCTAGGTGACAAGCACACAAGTAGGTCCTTGTCTCATGTCCCCTGATAGAGAAACTTTCAGCCATTGAAGAAGGAAGAAAGAGCCTAGTCGTAGCTACACTCCTATTTCTTCTTCCTCTTTGCTAGCTGTACCAATTGAAAGCCAAGAAGAGTGAGACGTCCCTGGCCTAGGTCTACTACAGTAGGGCCGTACTCTTTCTAGGGTTTGCTGAAAGACCTTGCTTTAGCAACGCCTCACCTCATCAAACCCTCTTGTTTTGGTTATTTTTTATTATTGAGTTAGCAGTCTGCCGGGAAGGAGGAGAGAGCACGAGGCCTTGCTTTAACAACACTGGAGTGAGCCTCTCTCCCCTAGGGTTCTGATTTTGAGGCCTTGCTTTAGCAAAACCCCAAAACTTTTCCCTCTAGTCCTTTGAAATCTTGTCTCCTTCAACCTTTGTGTCCTTCAGTTATGACTCCATTAAACCCTAAGGCACTGATCTGAAAGTCCTCTAACGTTGAAGTGAAGCTGATCAAACAACTCTCTAAATTCTTTGAATTTCAAACCTTAACCTACTAACCCTAAGTCGCTGACGTTATCATTGGATATTTCATCTTTAATGTAGCAACATTTTACTTTATGAGCAATTGAATGGTGTTTAAAGCATTTATTAAATGAAGTGTTGATTGGTTACATTGAATGTTGATTGGTTACATTGAATGCCACATCGTTCCAATATTTATTGGTGAAGTGTTATATCTTTTCATTTGCTATTGATAAACATTGACTTCGTCAACATTTATTGCTAATTGTTTATATATATTTATCAGATAGTCTTATGAAGTACTAACCCATTGAAATATAGCTTGCATATATCTGTTTGCTGTTGTCTTGTTCCAGGCAGGTGTTCTTCATTGGGGATTTACTTTATTATTGGCTGTTTAGCTGCGACTTTCTGTTTGGGTGGTGACTTGTGAGGGGAAAAGTTTGTCCTTATCTCATTATCCTTCTGACTCCTCAAAACCACAAGTCACCGGGGACGTCTCCCCTTGGCCTTACCTCCTTAAAGAGAAAGACCCTGCCCATCGTGGTGACATTGGGAGAAATAACCTGCCCATCGTGGTGACATTGGGTGGGATTGGTTTCTTACCCCAGTTTGGCCTTCAATCTTATAGCGTTTTATCCTAGCTACAAACTGCGCGACAACATGGCCCATTCGATTCATCGATTCGTCGATTATCATAGAGATCTTTTGGAATTCGAGTTCATTGGAGTAATAGGGTGACGAGGGATGGTCACCTTAATTGGAAACGATTTCATGAGCAGAGACTCCCATCATGCCAGAGTATGGATGCCTTATTCAAACAGGACTGGTTTTGGGTTATATAGACCCGGGTTTTGTCTTTGTAATGTACCTGCTTTCGTCTGGAGTATACTCTCTTTTATACTGATAGAACCATCAACGACAGTGGTTTGGGATATTCCAGGTACTGAGGATTTTTACCCTTTGCTCTCCAAGCGCTTATCTCTTGGGAATTTCTGGTATGCAATCTTCGTCCGTTGTTTGCTTGGGAATCTCTTTTCTGCAGCTTCTTAAAAGAATAGCGAGTCTCATCTCTTTTATTTTTTTATAAAAGAACCTGGATTGCCCTGTCACTCCTGGGTAGCGTCGGTCTGCGATTGGTCTTCTGCTATTAGGGTACCCCACTCTTTTGGCCCAGCTATTTGATTTAGCCCAAGTGCTTCCCGGTATGCCTGTGTAGCCGAGTTCTAAATTAGTTATAGAAATAGAGTCTAAAAGTTTAGAGGATCCTCATTCTGCCCCTACCCAATCCTGTAACTCTCCTCTATGACCAGCTAAAGGATGAGATATGTATCTCCTTCCATTCCCCCTCATACAAAGAGGAATAAATTCAGCTAAAAGAGCCCTTGGATTAAGGGGAAGAGGCCTCCTATTTAGAATATCAGTACCAGAGTCCAAAGATGTTTAGATGGATTCAAAAAATTGGTCAAACAATATTTTGAAAGTCACTCACTTGAAAGCCATTCTGCCCCTACCCAATCCTGTAACTCTCTTCTATGACCAGATAAAGGATGAGATATGTATCTCCATTCCCCCTCATACAAAGAGGAATAAATTCAGCTAAAAGAGCCCTTGGATTAAGGGGAAGAGGCCTCCTATTTAGAATATCAGTACCAGAGTCCAAAGATGTTTAGATGGATTCAAGAAATTGGTCAAACAATATTTTGAAAGTCACTCACTTGAAAGCCAAGATTTAGAGGCTAAGGAATCCCATATGATCTTTATTCTATGAAACCAACTGGATCCACTTAAATGCATAAAACGAACACAAAGTTTCTTGGAAAACATAGGTATTTACTTATTATAAGCTATTTCTAAAACTTCCAACTGAGAATATCAAGCACCATTTCCAAGAGGAATCTATATAAGCTTGCTAGGCTACTTTTTCATTTGCACGTAAATTTGAAACTCTCTCTTAGCTTCTCTCCATGGTAGAGAAACAATAATTCTAATTATCTTTCCACCAAAAGATACCTTTCTTTGAGAACCATTTACGCGAGAAGCTCAAATGATCTTCCAAGTAACATTGTTAGAGTAGGGAAGCTTCTAAATCATCCATTTCTCTGCCCTTCAGACTCTAAGCGTATATTAGTTAAATAAATTGCCAAGCGTAAAGAAACTTGTAATTTTAAGAACTTGGGCATTCAAAGCTGAAATACATCCCTAATGAGCCTTTAATCTTAACTTTATTAGTTGAAGTAAATATTTAATAAATTAGGATTTTTTGAGCCAGTCTTCCTTTCAATACCCTAAGAATTTATGTAGTTGTTAAGAGAATAGCTTATGCTCAATGTCTATCAACCGAAGTCCTCTTTTTTAAATCTTTGGATAAGTAACACACATTCCATGCAACCAAAGGATCCAACATTTGTGCCTTCTTTTTATTGGAAATGTTGATTATAGTAACTTACAGGTGTCCTTCTGCTAAGCTGCTGCATTATAGGGGTGTTGTTGAGAATTATAGCTTGGACATGAACTTCCGCATAAGTTTCGTATGAACGTGCGAGAAGTAGTTCAAGATATTTTCGAAAAATACATTCTATTTTGTAATTCACTTCAGTTAAAAAGTGAAAGTCTTATTTTTAGCAGTTGAGTCTAAAAAGTGTATTTCATGCATGCATGATTGAGACTAAGAGTAATCTCAGAAATAGATCAGGGTTTTGGTCTCAACTAAAACTATAAAGACAGGTCAAGATAGAGAGTTCAAACACACATGAACAATTGAGTCGGATGAGCTATTGAGGGAGAGAGAGCAGGCAACAGCCAACTTAACATCTAGGGTTCTATGCCTGTAAGGGTTTGAACTTGGATCATTAGTGTGGCAGTGGCCCATCTCAACAACTAAATCAAAGCCTGACATTATTAGGTTAATTATAAAATGTTGTGTTTTTTAGAAGTACATTTTTTAAAGGCACACTTAGTTTTTATGTTTACATTAAATATATAGAAAAATGGTTCTCTTCTTGCACCCTTCTTGAAATCAGTAGTCGTATACATTTGTTTTCCTACTATATATTGGATGAAGATATAGTACGATAAAAATATCAGTATTTTAAGAAAATATAATAATGGTTATGATTCTGTTTCACTAGTGCATGCATTCAGTTGAATTTAGAAAATTTGTAATTATTATCAACAGAGACCTAACTGTAATATAGTCTTTATGAATGATACAGGAAATATATCTAGAGTTCAATGAGTCTTCCACGATGTCTCTTCAAGAATTTATCATCATTTCAGGGGTACTTTATTTTGCTTTTGCCTTCATAGTACCACACTTGTCAGCAATGAGGGTTTGGTGTGGGATTTCAGCAATCTTCACCTTCATATATATTGGTGTTCTGATGAAAATGTCAATATCGAATGGTAAGCATGATTCTATCCTCCCTTTATCATTTTTCATTTTTTTGGTAAGCATGATTCTATCCTCTCTTTATCATTTTTCATTTTTTGGTACGTGTAAATGCTTTTGTTTGACTTTTGGGGAGCTCTGAATCCCAACTCCACATTAATGCGATACAAATACCCACTTTAACATGGGGAGACAGATTTGAACCTTGCACCTCTCCCATGCAATAACAATGACTTTACCAATTGATCATGAAGTAATTCCCCTATCCCCATCATGCTAGAATTACATGACGGTAGTTCCATTTTCCCTTTTGTTATTTGGTTAAGACTCAAGAGTCTTGTCATCTAAAAATTTTGAACTAACCTAGGAAGTACAACCTCATTTGTATACACTATAAGGTGGTAGATTTGAGATAAATCATGAATGATTCTCTAACCCATTCTTAATAAGAAACCAGAGATGAGTCAATGCTTTATATTGACATTCTGCTTAACTATTTGTAGGTCAATCTAACTCAAAGAATTACAAACTGAATGGAACAAGCCAACAGAAAGTTTTTAATGGGCTGAATGGAATTGCAGCAATCATATTTGCAAGTAACAGTGGCATGGTTCCTGAGCTTCAAGTGAGTGGCTAGCTCTATCAGTTTTACATTAATATATTTTCAAGATTATATGTATTTAGCTGGCTAAATTTCTCTCTCTCTCTCTCTATATATATTTCTCATGTCTATTAATAGAATAAAGTACATGCTTTTATACAAAAATAGATCATGATAGCAGCTTTCACAAGACTATGATTGATAATAATTTTGGATAAAGATTATCAAGTTAAAAACATGTAAATAACAATCTCGAACTATTTTGCGATAAAATATCCATACTTTACAAAAAGTGCCTTAGGCATAGATTAAGGAAATAAAACATACGATGGGCTAAGTGGCCTATAGTAGTCTTCCTTGTTATCTCTAAGCGAATCTCTAAAGTCCTTCTAGAGGCTAGAGAACAACACCCTGCCTATCACTTGCATAGACCATGCTCCTCAACTCTGGAATCCTTGAGGATGTAGCATGTTGGTATCTCCGCCATAAAAGCATGGGTTATGCCCATAGAACAACATATATGACATATAATATGACTCTATCATTGTATTCTAGACTTCCACAAGTATATATATTTAATATGTGTAGGATTATCATCCATAAATCAATATTAGGGATTCTTTCTACTATATATAGGTGACAAGTTCTCTCAAATTAAGGCGTCATAGACAATTATTAACAATTATATATCTTATGTTCATTGATTTTTATGTAGAAGGTGTTTTACTTCTGTTAAGGTGGCAAAGAGTTCCAAGTTATTTTTTTAGTACAGAAAACTTGTGTGACCAATTACTAAGTGCTGTGCTTCCCATTATCTTATGTATATTGCACACAATTCATTATATTTAGTAGTTTCTAACTTTCTATGGATATTCTATCAATTTCTAAATATTTCACGGGTTTCTATTATTTTTGGCTATAATATGTTGTACTGTGTAGATTATTGTCTCCAAAACTACACGAGACCACACAATACGATAAAATATATCCAAAAAATATAGAGAATGTAGAAATATTAAGAAATTACCATAATATGTTGAAAATAGCTCAATATAATGAATTGTGTACAATTTACAAAAGATAATGGAAAATATACTATTTCTAAGTGATGTAAGAGTATACAACATGTATACTCATATAGGAGTTGTTGCTCATTTGTCACTACATTAGAGCTTCTCAAAGCTGACTTGTAGAAGCTAGTCAATTATAGGTAGGTTTATTGGTTAATCAACTTGCATTGTAGGTCCTTATGAACTTAAAATTTTCCTCTAAATAATATTGGGATCACGATCCTCTCCTAGCCCTTTTGATCAATTAAAGACAAATTGATCAGAAGCAACGAATTTTGTCTCCCCTTGCATCGAAAGGAGATGATCATTCCTAAGTTTGTCATTCATCTTCAAAACTGATCACTAACACCTACAAAAGTAGGAACTGCTTTGTGAAGGCATTTGGATTTGCCTTCTTCTACCAACCTATTCTACTTAGAAATGAAGTGCATTATATTTGTTATTTGTGCACACTGCACATCCATACATTAAAACTTCACACAAGATCATTTGATAGATGTAATATACGATTCTACTAATAATGATGTCACAATATTTACACTCTTCACCTACAACTAGTAGGCAATATAATACATACATCTTGGAGAAGAGGATAATTTTAGCATAAATTCACATGCCTGGCAGCCACCATACCTTCCTCTTGGCCATTTGGCTTACTATAAAACACTTATTCACTATTTCCAAAGTTCATATAGTTCAGTGAAATGATGTTAGACAACCTTAAGATGGCCTTAAAAAGGTTATAACTAGTTGAAACTTGGCCAAAAAAATAGAGCTGAAGACCTGGCTAAACTAAGGTGTAATGATTGAAAATTTTGTCCTTGCTACAATCTCATGGATATCTTGTTCAACTCAATGCTTGTCAAGGAAGCCACCAAATATTGAAAAGTAGGCTTTGTTACACTTCTATCAGATAACATCTATAATAGAGCTGAAGACCTGGCTAAACTAGGGTGTAATGATTGAAAATTTTGTCCTTGCTACAATCTCATGGATATCTTGTTCAACTCAATGCTTGTCAAGGAAGCCACCAAATCTTGAAAAGTGGGCTTTGTTACTCTTCTATCAGATAACATCTAAGTTCCATGAAATGTAGAAACATGTATGCCATGGAAACGTGACACCCCTGACCCCAACCCCCCAAATTTTGGAAACACTGTTAAAAATACAAAAAGTATAAAATTTTCAAAATATAGTTATTTTTAAATAGAACATTATCTTGCAAATTTGAATAAAAATGATCAAGAAAATTATGACAATTTTACACTTAATTGGTTGTTGTTTTCTCGTCATTAGGCATTTGTGTTCTTGGTGTGGGTCCCATGAACCTTTGAAGCGCTTTTTTGAGCCTGAAATTTACCTTATTTGGGGCGAAATGAACCTTGTTGGATGAAACATTTCAGAAACCCAGTCCGGCATCTTGGGGCACGTTTCCAAATCCAGAAACTTTCTTGAAACATTTCCAAATGTTTTCTGACAATTTGAAACACGTTTCCAGCCCAGAAATGTGGGGGGGGGTATGGCGTTCCTGTGACTTAAGATAGCATAATGAATGATTTTGTAGATTGATTAGATGAGCCATCTAACATGTGTCAAATTTTTAGGCAATCCAATGCATTCAATCTCCTTGGCACGATCTCAGGAAATTTTTCCACCCATTCTCCTTGGCACAGGTGCTCACTCACTTATGCCAACTCCATAATATCACAATGAGATGTGATAAGTGTCTCCTCACATTGCCTCTCCTTTTATAGGAGTCCAATGAGTGAGTTTAGGAACCCCTTCTAAACTCAACATTAAATTAGAATTGTTTATTCCTCCATGTGGGTGTGAAGCCCCAACCAAGCCCCAACTCAATATACAAGGGGTTTTCACAAAATGAAAAATGCAATGTGAGTGCCAACAAAGATTCCCACATGCTCGACACCAAGGCCAATGTGGGAATACCTCCCGATGCTACAAAACATCAACACTCCCTCTTACCGAGGGAGGTATTCCATCCACCATCACCTGGAAGTAGATCTGTCTCCCACATTGGAAGTGTAAATGTGTTGAACCTGCAGAGAATAGATCTAGCTAAACAATGATACACAAATTTGCGGAGAGAATTTGAGAAAGAAGAAGAAGGAAAGAAAGAATGGAAGAATTTTCATTAACCGTTGTGAATAATGAATAATTTACACATGATATACTCTGTATAATTCAATAAGTGCGCACTGGAGGAGAACCAATGCGCCATAGTGGTGGTCTAGAGTGATTTGGACACACACCAACAGTTACGGGAGTGATCTGCCACCTAGTCTAGTCTCTCAGACAGTTACGGGAGTGAATTGCCACCTAGTTGAGTTAACTAGTCAACTAGTCTTCAATTAACTGACTGAACAAAGAGTAGTGAGGAGTTAACTCAAGGAATCAAGGGTAATGCGCTAGTCTGGTGATGATCCCAAGGCAACTGCGCATTTGCTGGTGATGATCCCAATGTTGCATGGTGACAAAACCAATGCAACATCTAAACTCAACTCAACTAGTCAAACTGAAGTGTCAACTGAAAGAGAATATTCTCCAGGTGGAATATTC